>WNWK01036110.1:0-19361 GCA_009830355.1 Cherax destructor | reverse complement strand
TTTCAAAGAAAATGAACCTTCTTGCAGCCCGGCATAAGTCCCCTGTGCCCACCGGCCCACCGTAACTGCATGGACGTCACCAAATTGACTGAAGACGTTTCGCACTTCAACATCCAACGCTTCGAACGGCACGTTTCTAACCCGTATATAAGAGTAGTACTGTGACACATCTCGAAGCCGTACCTCTAATCCCGTGTTGACGACAATCCTCTTCTCCTGATATATGTCAACCACTCGCTCATATGCGCTGGCCACTGCAAACTTGACAAAAATCCTCGACGAACCGTTGAGAGATATCCAAAATAATTCTTCAATGGATATCCCTAAAGAATCCCTCAAAATAGCTGGGAGGAGAACATCTGCGTTGCTTGGGTAAATCGCGCCCTGCAACACTTCAATACAGACAGTATTGACACGTCGTCTGTAGCGCTCCACCATGTTGATGAAAACTACCAGTTCTCAACTCCACCGCTAGGGACCAGAAACAAGCACACCCGCACTCCGCAAAGGCTGGGCAGCGAATGTGTACCTGGCAAATGGATTAAAACTGTGAACCCCTCAAGGGAGGTTCCTTTGCGCTGGTGAGGAGCTCTTGATCTAGGGAATTGAATCTGTGCTCCAGTTCCCTGAATTAAACCTGAATACCTTCCATCCTCCCACCTCCACAGGCGCTGTGTAATCCTACGCGTTTAGCGCTCACCCATGATTATAATAATAATAAAACTGTGAAAAGCTGTGTTAATTTAAGTGGTAATTTCATTGCCTATTGAGAAGTTTATTGTGATGGCAAAGTTGCACACATGACAGTGTTTTGGTCAGTGGTGAACCTTTTTGAGAGCTTATTCCCGAACTGGGGATAATTTTATGAAAAGTTCTTTCGCCTGCAAGTGGGAATTTTGGGCAGTTGATTTTATTATTGTTATAATTATTATTATATTATTTTATTATCTTGGTATTTAAAAAAAATGAGGAGAAAAAGAAAAAATACTTTAAAATATTCTTAGAAGTCGATAACTTCTAAATTGTTTTGAGCGGACTAGACTTATAATCAGTAAGTCGCAAGAAGTAAAATTAATGAATTAGTGACGATAATAATGGACCTTTATTTAAGAAAAAAAAAAGAAGAGTCACATGTTTAGTTGTATATTTTAGAACCACTTCAAAAATTAATCAATATTAACAATTTATAAAAAAAGAGACAATTGTAAAAAAAATACAAATAGTACTGTAACTTATTAGCAACATGAAATGTGACAGTGAAATATAATTTATTCTTTTTAAAAAAAATAAAGAGAAGGAAAACAGGCATATTTTATTGCCAGTGAGACCTTTTGCTGCTACAGCAATGATAATTGAAATTTTATATCAGGCGCGTATTGCGGTTTTTTGAGTTATGCATAAACAATCTCGACGGGTTGATAAGCAAGATATGTGCAATAGTTACGTATCTTTATTCGGAATAAAGATACCTAACTCTTGTACTTACCAGACTTGACGAAATTCATAGCTGAAAACAGTTATTTGCGCCTCAAAACTGTCTAAATTAATCCGCTGCAACATTTCCAAATTCAGACTGTCTGTTACACTGTCTGTTACACTGTCTGTTACACTGTCTGCACAGTTTATGAATTTTAAAGTTACTTTAAATAAGCTGAACTTAGCAATTCTTCATGAAAATTTTCAATAGTTGAAGCAATGATGGTCACAAATTGCATTTGAAAGCTCTAGATGTTTTTATCATGAATTTCTAGAACACTCACTTTTTTTTTGGGTTTGGGAAATATTTAAAAGTGTCATTGTTGACTTAACTTTAAAAATTTTCAGCTTTTATGTTTTCAAACAAAGTGTTTTGCCAGATTCCTGTAATTTGCTGTTCATATAATTTGTGACGAGAAATTTGTAAAAAAAAAAAAAAAAAAAAAAAAGAATGAGTCGACAAATTCACAGACAGTCAGGTAATTGTTGACGAGAAAATGTTTCAGTTGTCAAAATCAGAGTAATTTCATCCAATTACTCAACTAATCTTTCAAGGACAGAGCACTGACTAAGCCAACGTACATTCTTGTACATAAACAGTCCTCAATACACCGAATTTACCTCGCTGAGTAAATTATGATTATTATCATGGGAAGCGCTAAACCCGTAGGGATTATACAGTGGCTGCGTGTGTGGAAGGGGATGTAAGGCAATGAGGCTTAATTCAGGGAATTGGAGCACAATTTCAATTCCCTAGATCAAGAGCCCCTCACCAGCATCAAGGAACCTCCCATGAAGGGATTAAATTCTGAAATCGTCTATTTTTTTTTTCAAAGCTGGCGCAGAAATGCAATTGACTACCATGGTTACAGTTTTCATAACTTCATGCTCCTGAAGGCTAGCTGTTGTGCACAAAGCTTTCTCGGGATTCCGAGGGATTATCTGCCTCGCAGGGGTCAGTAGGCCTGCTGCAGTGCTCCTTCTTTATATGTTCTTATCTGGGGTGACCTGACAAGTCAGGTAGGTGACAGGCTGTTAGGTGGCGATGGTTGTCAACATGACATAGTTCAAGCTGCCCCGGCAACATATGTTCCAAATAGGTAAATTAGATCAATTAAAAATAACCCTAAATGCATAAACAGTAGATTGAAGTATCTCATACGTCAAAAGAGACGTTTTCAGGGATGTCAAAAGAAGAAAGGGACACAAGGAATCAATATATTCGATTAAAGAGATAAGAAAAAAACAAAAGTGATTATGAAATTAAAGTCGCAAGGGAATCGAAGACCAACCGAAAAAATTTCTTTCAGGTGTAAGATTAGGGAGAAGATAGGTCAACTTAAATGTTGTTCAGGTAAACTGTCAGTGAAATCAATGTGTATAAGCTTCAACACTTATTTCCTCTCTCTTTTTTTTTTTTTCATTTTCTTACACAGGTAAATGGTACCGAAATTCCATAAATAAAAACAATTATATAGGTCAGAACGATTATAATTAATTATAATAAAGGGGGAGCGCTAAACCCGTAGGATTATATAGCGCATGAGGGGGCATGGAACGTATTCAGGCTCAATTAAGGGAACCGGAGCACAGATCCAATTCCCTAGATCAAGAGCCCCCTCACCAGTGTCAAGGAACCTCCCTTGAGGGGGTAGGCCAGAACGAAAGGAATGTAAGGGGGAAATTAGCAAACCATTAGGTAGTCTTCTATCACTACAAAGTGGCAAAGTGCAAGACAAGTGAAAAATGGAAAAAGTGATAGCTATCGACAAAGCTTGAGACAAGTCTTTAGCTTCGAATTATAAATCAATTAGCTTTGCCTCAGTTGTGGCAAAATTGATAGAATCAGTAATTGCTGAGGCTTTTCGAAGCCTTGAAAGACTTTGATCAATGAATCTCACCACAGTTTTAACATAAGAACATAAGAAAGGAGGAACACTGCAGCAGGCCTGTTGGCCCATACTAGGCAGGTCCTTCACAATCCGTCCCACTAACAGAATATTTGCTTACGAATTAAATAACTTTTTTCACTAAGTTATTTGAGGTGGTAGACCGTAATAATGATTATGATATTGTGTAAAGCCTTCGAGTCCCACACAGGAGATTGTCGAGGAATTTTTTTTCCCTTGATAGAGGAGTGCTAGATAGGTAACAGAGTTTGCATAAATAAAGAGAAATTAGAGTGGGAACGGAGCACAAGCGGTGTTCCACGTGGGTCAGTGTTGGGCCCTTTGTTGTTCACAATCTACATAAACGACCTACATGAGGGAATAAATAGCGATATAAGCAAGTTTGCTGATGACATTACAATAGGCCATCAGATTAATTCTGTTGAGGACACTAGAGTGCTACACGACGATCTGGATAAGTGGCAGTGGTAGTGGGTGAAGTGGCAGCTGCAGATTAATGTAGATAAATATAAGGTTCTAAACCTTGGAAAAAGAGGATAACCATGACATTTATAAAATGAATAATGTAGATCTCAACCACTCTGAATGCAAAAAAGATTTAGGAGTTCTGGTTAGCATTAATTAATCTAAAGCCAAGACAACAGTGCATACGTGCTTCATATCAAGAAGTATAAATAATGGGAGTCCTTAAGTTATACTTCAACTTTATATATCCTTGGTAAGGCCTCATTTAGATTATGCTGCTCACCTCTGGTCATGTATTACAGAAAGGACATAAATGCATTGGAAAATATCCCATATATTAGAAATATTTCCTACGAGGATTAAATTGTGCGAACTGAATCTGAATTCTGGAGGTAGACAGGAATAAATATAAATAGCGTGCTAAAAATATCTAACCAAGACAGAACTCGCAGCAATAGGATCAAACTGGAAAAAATGACGATTTAGAAGGGTTAAGATTAAGAAAAGATTGGTCGGATATTTAAGCCGGAAGGTTAGATACCCAGGACAACCCAAGAAAGTCAGTGCGTCATCGAGGACGCACTTATTTCCAATGGGTACCTTCAATCTTTTTCCTCCAGGATGCGACTCACAACAGTCGACTAACACCCAGGTACCTACTAACTGCTAGGTGAACAGGGGCAGCAGGTGTAAGGAAACATGCCCAACATTTCCACCCATGTGATAAATGGTTGCATAAGTGTCTCAATCTTCAACATTTCCTCCCATGCCGTGGATTGAACCATGGACACTCAGTGTGTGAGGCGAGTGCATTAATGATGAGTGTGTTGTAGATAAGTAGCGTTAGACAGGTACGTGAGTGTGGATAGGTGTAAACTGGACCTACCTAGCATGGGTCAGCAGGCCTGCTACAGTGCTCAAGAAGAGCGTGAAATAAAAAAAAGGGAATAAGAAAAGCAAAAAGATATGAGGTTAAAATCACAAGGGATGCGAAGAGTAATCCAAAGGGTTTCTTTCAGGTATACAGAATTAAGATTAGGGAAAAGATAGGCCCACTGAATGTCGTGTCAGTACCATATATACACTTGTGTAGTGTATGAGAATCTTTCTAGCTTTACATAGCCGGTCCCTTTGCGTGTGACGTCACGATACCCGCTGACGTCAGAGCTCTCGCTCCATGTGGCGGCTACGTCACAGGTCTTCGCTCTCACTTCTAGGCCGACCTACAGCTGGGCAGACGTGGCCTGGGACACCCTCTCACAGACTCGTAAATATACCGTAACCACCCTACAAGGAGTGTCCTTGACAATCTATTTATCTATCTCAACTTGTTGATAAATTAGACACATATGCAACACTTGGGTATCTTTATTGAGGAAACGTTTCGCCACACAGTGGCTTCATCAGTCCATACAAAGGAGAATCGTGAAGAACAGGAGGAGTTTGAGGTGGTCAGTCCCTCAACCTTGAGTCGATGTTGTCAGTCCATCAATCTGTTTCCTCAATAAAGATACCCAAGTGTTGCATATGTGTCCAATTTATCAAGATATCTGATACATGGGATCAACTTTGTCATCCTCATTTGTACGTTTTCCAGAGCATTTATTTCCATTCTGTAATACGGTGACCAAAACTGTGCAGCATAATCTAAATGAGGCCTAACCAAAGATATATAGAGTAGAAGAACAACCTGAAGACTTCTATTATTTATACTTATTGATATGAAGCCAAGGATTCTGTTAGCTTTATTGCGAACACTTATGCACTGTTGTCTTGGTTTCACATTACGGATAACCAGAACTCCTAAATCCTTTTCGTAATTCGGAATATTAAGATCTACATTATTTAGTTTATATGTGGCATGGTTATTTTCCTGTCCAACATTTAGAACTTTGCATTTGTCTATATTAAACTGCATCTGCCACTTCTCCGACCACTACATCAATGTTCTAATGTCCTCATTAGAATGAATTTGACGGCCTATTTTGGAGTCATCAGCAAATTTGCTTATGTCGCCATTTATTCCCTCATCTACGTCGTTTATGTAAATTGTGAACAACAAGGGGCCCAACTCGGACCCCTGTGGAACACCGCTTAAGACGTGCCCCCATTCTGATTTCTCCCCATTGATGCAAACTCTCTGCTTCCTATTTGTCAACCATGCCTCTACTCAGGAAATTTTTTTTCCTCCTATTCCTATTTCCTCAATAGCCTCTGATGTGGAACTCAATCGAAAGCCTTACACACTATACACACTATCATATTCATTACCATGATCTACCTCCTCAAATACTTTAGTGAAGAAAGTTAGTAAATTCGTAAGACAGGAACGCCCCTTTGTAAAACCGTGCTGAGATTCATTAATCAATTTTTGCGTTTCAAGATGGCTACGAATTGCCTCGGCAATAATTGATTCCATAAATTTTCCCATTATGGAGGTAAGGCTTATTGATCTATAGTTTGAAGCTAAGGACCTGTCACCTGCCTTGTAAATAGGTATTACATTTGCCATTTTCCACTTGTCTGGCAGTATGCCAGTTTGTAGTGATATATTGAAAAGATTAGCCAAAGGTATGCTTAGTTCTCTTTACATTCCTTCAAAACCCTTGCAAACAGTTCATCAGGGCCTGGTGAAAATCTTGAGACTAGTTACTACAATCGTGCAGAGTTTATTATCGTCCTGTTCCATATAATTTATTATTTCTGGAATTTCGCTAGTATCTTTCTGAGTAAAAACTGAAAGGAAGTAAGTGTTGAAAAGTTCCCACATTTCCTTATCACTGTCAGTGATCTGACCTGATTTACTTTTGAGTGGGCCTATCTTGTCCCTAATCTTACTTCTGTATACCTGAAAGAACCCTTTTGGGTTAGTCTTCGAATCCCTTGCGACTTTAGCCTCATAATCCCTTTGTTTTTCTTATTCCTTTTTTTATTTCTCTCTTTAATTGAATATATTGACTTCTTAACTGCCCATATCCTCTTTTGATACGCCTATACATGCCTCTCTTTTGACCAATTAGATGTTTTTGTTAGATCTAATTTCCATACTCGGAACAAAAGTTATCTGGGCAGCTAGCACTATGCTCTGAAACATGTCATATTGGCAATCAACACCACCTACCTGACCCATAGTCAGGTCATCCCAATTTAGCCCACCCAGGTAATTTCTCAGTCCCATGAAGTCGACCAACCGGAAGTCTGGAACAAAGACTTGATTGCAGTTATCTGGGTAATTCCATGATATATTGAAACTAAGTGATTTGTGATCGCTTTCCTCCAACATTAACCAAAAGATTATTAATTAGTGATTCTTTGTTGGCAAGAACCAAATCAAGGAGATTGTTACTTCTGGTTGGTTCTGTCACAAACTGTTTTAAAAAGCAATCTTGAATCGTATCAAGAAAGTCACTAGACTCAAGATTTCCTGTCACATTGTTCCAATCAATTTGTCTAAAGTTAAAATCTCCCATTAACAGAAAATTTTCATTTCTAGAAACCTTATGAATTTCGTCCCATAGCAGCTTACTGCACTCCCTATCACACCCAAAATGATTTTTTCACGCCCCTCGAGAAACTGTAGCCAAACAGATTCTGTGTCCGATGTTTCTAATCTTATTTCATGTCTAACACAACAATTTAAATTATCTCTGACATACATCGCCACTCCACCACCATTCCTGTTGACCCTATCAGTGTGGAATAGTTTATAGCCCTGTATGCTGCATTCAGAAGGCATTTCTCTATCTTTCAGGTTGAACCAGGTCTCTGTTATAGCAATAATATCTATATTACCTGCCCTTGCAAGTAATCTTAGCTCATCTATCTTATTTCTTAGACTCCTACTATTTGTATAGTAAACCTTAAGGAAGCTAGTCACTCGTTACCCTCTACTATCTCTGTTTGTTGATCAATTGCTTTGTCTTTACTAGCAACTTTATTTTGAATATTGTCTTTAAAACATATCCCTGAGGTATCCTGGTAATATACTGAAGTGTTCGCTGGGACGACAAGGATTGCAAAACATTGAAGGATGAGACACTTGTGAAGCATTTGAGAATTTTTTATCTCCCAAACTTGTCGCCAGTCAGTGGCTTCTTCATTACAGAAAACGGTGGATGATGAGGAGTTTGAGGTAATTAGTCCCAACTTTCCAATGTTCTTTCCTGTATTGGACTGAAGAAGCCACTGGCTGGCGAAACGTTTCTGTAATAAAAAATTCCAAATGTCTTGTTGGTTTTCTAAACCATTTACATAATTTCAAAACGTGTCGTTGGTACCTCCCAGCTGGCATCCAGCTGGTGTAGCGCTGCAGAGTGATCCCTGTAGGATATGGGATTCCTTGCCAACATGCAGCGTGCCAACATTTTTTTTTTTAGGAGACTTCTATGGTACACTTGCCATAGGTTCGTCGCTCCTCACTGGATTGGAGGACAGTCAGGTTTTATCCAAGGAAAGGGAGGATAAGTCCGGTTAACTAGATCAAGAGTTCCTCAGGGGGCATCAAGGCACTGTCCTTGATTCTCCCATTAGCCTGGCGGAGTAGTGCGTCCGATTCATGATCAGATGACGGAGGAGCGAGCCTTCACCACCCCTTACGCTGAATGACTTACATAAATATAACAGTAAAGGTTAGCTCTGCAATTAGTGTGTTCTGACCATGCTTAATTACCGGTGACATTGATGGCAACAAACATTAAAGCAACTCAGAAAATGAAACGTCACTGTTGAAAAAAAAATATTTAATGTACATAATTATTTACATTAATGAAATGTCGGCTACCTAGACGGCTGGTTTTTTTTTCTTGTTTGTGGGGGATGAAGGTCTTCTCACAGATTTTCTGCCTCACGGAAGTCCATCTTCTTCGTCTTTCTTAATCCTGTGGAACATGTGGAATGCTATAAACATTACAATAAACATTACCCACCGTAGAGGTTCACGAGGAAGAGAAAAATCTAAAAACTTCACCGTTCACTTGTTCATAGTTACAATAATATATGTGCTGTTTGTGGCGGCTAGTACACTAAACGGGGAGTAGTATGAAATTAGCTCTGAGGCACCCACACCATCGTATGTCCTCGGATCACTGTACAACGCCTAGCTCTGCTGGGTGCGTGATCTTTGTAGGATTAAATGGTCCTGTGGGTTAGAGCCCTCGGCTAGTCGCAGTGTTGTTATTGGATATATATATATATATATATAAGACAACCACTATGAAAAAATAGAAGAATTCTATTCATAGTGGTTGTCTTGCATATTTTAATATCACCTGTTTACTGTGACTCTTTTTATATATTATATATATATATATATATATATATATATATATATATATATATATATATATATATATATATATATACAATAAGATCATAGTAAACAGGTGATATCACAATATGCAGAACAATCATCGTGAAAAAATAGTGAAATTCCAAACGATTTCGTGACTTCTCACATTATCAAGGAACTATAAGAATAAAAGGTTAACAGGAAGGCATATAAGGACGAGACTACACCTCGCTGCCACCCACAACAACACCTGACTTTTTATGATGATGTAGGTAGGTGGTTAGTGATTCGTGAAACGCAGCTTATATTCTACCCAAAAATTTGTCTAATGTATCTTAAATTCTTCTTAACAAATTAAATTTATATAAACCAAAAGACATTCATATTTTCGAAACTGCTTTTTATAAAACATGATTCTATTATATTCCTGTCGACCATGGACTTGCTTGATATAACTTTCTCAGCCTTTTGAAAATCAATTGGATGGTTAAAATCTCTCGCATGAATAAACAGATCATTAGAATCTTGTCCACTTCTAATGCTATATTTATGTTGTTTTAACCTAAGTTCAAGACTTTTAACAGTTTGAACGTAATAAACTTTTGGGGGATTTTTTTATCAAAAGTTTTTTAACTGTCAAGTTTTCATGGTAAGAGAGAACTAACATATGTTTAGTTGAATAAGGTTGGTTGTCCCTTTTTGAATTGTAAAAGGCATTTCTAGCTGTTTTAAAAGATTTATCAATTAAGTTTCTTGGGTATTTTAGATCATTAGCTATTTCATAAATTTTGGAGATTGCTTTATCTATGAACTCTGGACTACAAATACATAAATCTCTCAAAAACACTGATGAAAAAACCGAGTTTAACTCTGTCTTGATGTGAAGAATAATAGTGTACATAAGAACAGTTATTTGTTGGTTTCCTGTAAATTTTGAATTTAAAATCATTGTTACCCTTAATAATTAAAACATATAGGAAAGACAATGAGTTATTTTCTTCGAACTCAAAAGCAAAATTTATAGAATGAATAACTCATTGCCTTTCCCAGATGTTTTAATTAATAAGGGAAGAAGAACTCGTTAAAAATTAAGTTTTTTATCTCGTTTAAAATTAAGTTCTTTCTTAAATTTTATCTTATTCGTTTAAAGATATATATTTTTTTATTTATGTTAATGTAAAAATTAATAATTTTGCACCAAAAGAACCTTAGAAAACTTACCTAACCTTATTACAAGCGCAGTTCAATTTAGCCTAATCCAACTGAATATATTTTAAATTCAAACATAATGAAACATATTTTTTTCGTTAGTTCAGAATGGTTTTTGCGAATTTATTGCATACACAAATTTTCGCTTGCCTTATTAGAGAAACAAAAGCGTTGCTATTTAAGCCCAAATACCAAGTTTTACCTATTCGGCACGACATATATATACATTCTCTAATACAAATTAAAAAAAAAAGACATGTATAACACTTTGATATCTTTACGGACGTGTTCACATGTGGGTGGAGCTCAATGCTGTTGGATCAGCCCCAGAAGGTGGGGCAGAGATTAAGCAATCAGGTTGTAAAATCTTGTATTATGTGTACCATAATTCAATGGTGATGCTGTCTAAAAGAATGTCATTAAATGAAGGTAATGGTGAGCGAGACGTCTCTTTATCGTAATTGTGTCTAATTCGTCAACTTGTCAACATTATATTCCATTGTTTTTATGAATCTTGTCTGACATAACACCATGAAAACTATTATTTCTATTAGTAATAATAATGACAGTAATAAAAACAGTAGTAGTAGATCTAGAAGATGTAGCAGTAGTAGTAATAGAAGTGGTAGTAATAGGAGCAGTAGAAGCATCATTATTAATAGTCTCAATATTATAACTTTTATTAATATTAATTTTGGCATTATTATTAATAGTAGTAGTAGTAGTAGTAGTAGTAGTAATAATAGTAGCTGAAGTAGTAGTTTTTATTTAGGTTAGAAGATGTTTTGTGGGTGTCCACTCTACACACACCCACCTCTCTAATTCCCCGCTTGTGATGAGGTTACCTTAAATCAGGACTTGTTTTAATTTGTCCTGGTGAATAGATATCGTCCCGCCTCCCAAACTGGAACTTTAGCACAGATTCCCAGTGAGAAATTCCCGCTTTTAAAATATACTGGCTGGAATCCGCAGCCTTTGTAAAATCATGACTAAACATTGAATTCTCTCAGTTCTATTGCATATTTTAACTATTGTGGATTTGCATATAGCTGAATCTGGCTAATTATCAGCTTTGCTTTTTATGTGAAATGAAATGTTGCGGTGGTTGATGCTCGATTGATTGTGCATGTAATGGTCGCCAGGGATATACAAGAGGGATTGTTTGATATTTGCAATAAAAATATTAATAATCATAGCAAATAATAAAAATATAAAATAATTTTATTCTTGGGTAGTAGGTTGGTAGACAACAACCACCCAGGGAGGTACTACCGTCCTGTGGCAGTAGGTGGGTAGACAGCAACCACCCAGGGAGGTACTACCGTCCTGTGGTAGTAGGTTGGTAGACATCAACCACCCAGGGAGGTACTACCGTCCTGTGGTAGTAGGTTGGTAGACATCAACCACCCAGGGAGGTACTACCGTCCTGCCAAGTGAGTAAAACAGAAGCCTGTAATTGTTTTACATGATGGTAGGATTTCTGGTGTCTTTTTCTGCCTCATAAACACGCTTGATAACAGGTATATTTTGCTAATTCTACTTACACTTAGGTCACACTACACATGTATGTACACGCATATATACACACACACCCATGTGGGTTTTCTTCTATGTATTCATAGTTGTTGTTCTTTATTTCCTCTTATCTACATGGGGAAGTGGAAAAGAATTCTTACTCCGTAAGCCATACGTGTCGTAAGAGGCGACTAAAATGCCTGGAGCAAGGGGCTAGTAACCCTTTCTCCATGATAAATTACTAAATTTAAAAAGAAAAATATTTCGTTTTTCCTTTTAGGTCACCCTGCCTCGGTGGGATATGGCTAGTGTGCTAAAAAAAATATTACTATTAAATTTTCACTGCATTGACCATCTCACAATAAGCCTTGCTAGAAGTGAGCAGACATAATAATAATAATATCTTTATTTACTACAAGTACATGTACAAGGTATACAGGCCTAGCTGACATCAATGACATACTAATATATAAAAAGTCCCTTGTTATGCAGAGCATTTCGGGCAAATTAGGTCAGTTTTGTCCCAGGATGCGACCCACACCAATCTACTAACACCCAGGTACCTATTTTAAACTGATAGGTGAACAGGGACAGCAGGTGTCCTATGGAAACACGTCCCTAATATTTTCCAGCCCCACCGGAGGAGATTCGATCTCCGGACCTCAGAGTGTGAGCTGAATGCGCAGTTGACTAGATGAATTTATGGAAGTTTTCCGAACCAGAATATTGGCAATGAGTTCCAAAGTTTTGGTCACAGGGTGCGTGAACATGCTAATTACTTCAAGAATTTCCTTCTCATTACCACACACAAGTACTGAGTATTTGAAGCCGATTGGATGAAGCGTTCTGAAATTATTAGCAAAATACCGAAAAGTTAGAGGCAAAAAGTAAAGCCAAAGACAAATTGAGACAACCTGTTAAAGGTTCCCCTTAAGGGATACCTAGTAAACACTGATCTAGATTACTAAAGGAAAGGATAACTAGATGTATTTCGATCGCTGTGAGATCCGATGAAGGTATTCCTGTATTCCATAAGCCCTGTGCCTCAAAGCACATGATTGGAAAAGTACAAATTGAGGCATAAGTTGATAATTCAGTTAAAAAATAGCGTCGAAGATTTGAAGGGAATTAAGAAGAGACATTCAAAAGTCATCATTTGGAAATATCTAAATTTATTCAATAAAAATGGTAAATTAGAATATGCATAGACGAAATCTAATTAAAATCTTTCAAAGAGATCATTGAAACCAATATTATAAAATATGTAAGATCATTGAGCATGGAAGGTTTAAAGCCAATCAGATGACACTCAGATAATATCGTATGAAACAGTATTGAAATTTGTCCAATTATTTCTAACAAAAAAATCAAATCGACACCTATACGAACAAAAATTACTCCGAACTTTTCTCTAAGACTGACCCGCTTTTAAGAGAGAGTAAGTTTTATGTAACTTTACTGTGCATAACACACCAATTTTTAATAATGGCCTTGAGGGCACACACATATTATAGGGTTGATCTAACCTAGGATAGCCAAAAAGACTCTAGCATTGTGACTTATTTCTGATCAGAAGAAACAATCTAAAACTATTTCATAGACACCAGTTTGATTAATAAAATTAGGACATGATAACTTACACATCCTAACATCAAGAGATTGTTTGTCTGGGGGTAAACACGTCCACACAGGAAGTATGAAGCAGACTAGGAGATGCTTTTAGCAGTTATTACCCAGAATCCAAAAAAATTTTTTCCTACACTGCCTAAATACATGAAACATTATGTTCATTTCAAACGATACATCAGCCATTGAAAATTGATGTTGTTCACAATTGCTATATTCTAATCAGAGGAAAGCACCAAGGCCGTAGGGCTCATATAGTACCAGAGGAATGGGAGGCATTCAGAGTCGATCTAAAAAAGAGGAAGATAGTGCAGTTTCTTTTATAAGAAGAGCCCCTAACCAGCTCCAAGGCAAAATAATGCAATAAACGTAAAATAATAATATTCTATTTCGAGACTAAAAGAGGCAAAAGGGATTCACCACCTCAATAAAATATACTAACAATTACTAATTAATGTCCACCAGCATTGAAATTTTGGAGGCCATCTGTGTCCACCTACCACGCAAACAAAATTTGGGAATGACCAATGTAGCATTGTGCACAAGACACCCACGCACTCAAACAGACCCATAAATCCTGCCCAAGATACATTACACAGTCGTTGAAAATTTGAAGCCGATTGCACAAGGCGTTTTCGAGTAATAAAAAGAATGTGAGAAAGCAATCAAAATTTGAGAATGTTCCAAAAAACAAACAAACAAACATTTTACTTCGATGTGCAGTATACAAACTGTAGATTACATGGAATAAAATATTGTTAAGCACAAAAAGACCTTAGCATCAATGTGCATTTCGTTAAACTTAAAAAAAACACCATAATACCTCCGATTTTTTTTTTGCTGCTCTTTTTTCATCTACATTCTACTTAAAATCTCTACAGTCCTCTCAAAAAAAAAAAAAAAATGATTGAGTTTCAAAACTTCGTTTTGATAATGGAACTAATACAAGAATGCTTTCAATTAAGATACACTTGTATTTACGGTTTGAAGATGATCAGATGAAGCATTCTCTGGTAATGCCATTTGAAACAGTGTAATACAATTGGAAAATTCAGATTTACACAACTCAAAGTGAGTGAATAGCCACACTTTAATAAAACTTACCAATGGTAAGGGTTTTTAGTCTATCAAAAAAGGCGTTCTCTGATTCCACTAAAAAATTTAAACTGTTTCTGTAATATTTCTAATTTGCAGTTACTCAGACCATAATTATGAGTTGTCATTCTTTTGTAGAATGTATCGTTAAACAGAGACATTCTTCAATTATTGATCTTGATCCATGCGACCTTGACCGTCATCCCTGCGACCTTGACCGTCATCCCTGCGACCTTGACCGTCATCCCTGCGACCTTGACCGTCATCCCTGCGACCTTGACCGTCATCCCTGCGACCTTGACCGTCATCCCTGTGACCTTGACCGTCATCCCTGTGACCTTGACGTCATCCCTGTGCGGGTAAAACTTCAGCTCTGAGACCTTAACCTTTACCTCTGCGGCCTTGAAGATCTCCCTTGTTACCTTGATCTTTGATTTTTAGACTTTGTCCTTAAAAACAGTTACTTTGATGTTGCAATCTACGACTTTGACATTCATCAGCGCAACTTTGACCTTTAACTCAGTGAACTTTACTTTCTTTCTTGTGACCTTAATATTTTCCCATGCAAGCTTGTCCTTCAATCTCATTTCATTGTCCTCTGTGTGACGTTGACCTTTACTTTTGCGTCACTGACTTTCAGCCATACGACCTTGACCTTCAGCCATCAGACCATGAACTTGATCTTAACCCCGGCGACCTTCAACTTCATTTCTTCGACTCTGACCTTCAACCCGGCTCCCTTGGCCTTGAAGCATACGACTTTGACTATAATACCCTACAACCTTGATTTTTTAACCTGTGACCTTCAACTATACTATCCTGACCTTCACTCCTGTTCTCTTGAATAACCACTGTGACCTTGATATTCATCTCAGCTGCTTTGACCACTTTTTTCCTGCTAGTGTTCTGGCTTTTAAAACTATTTCACCTTTAACCCTGAGACCTTAACTTTTAGCAATAAAATTTGCATAAATAAATTAGTGTGCCGCCCATCACTTAAATTACCTGCCAATTTTCATTAAAATCGGTCGGGACGGTTTGCAAAATTATTCATAAACTGGTACAGGGAGAAAAAAAAAGAATTTCTCTCGGCTGTCAACAATTAATAAGGTTAAATGGTGAATTTTACACACACACACACACACACACACACCTGCAACACACCGTGCAACAACAACTAGGTGAGTATACACACCAACCAGATAACTGCTGCAACATATGGGAGACTAGCAAACCTGAGAATAGCGTTCAGATACCTTACTGTACACCGTGTACGTCAGGCCCATACTGGAGTATGCAGCTCCAGTTTGGAACCCACACCTGGTTAAGCACGTCAAGAAATTAGAAAAAAAGTGCAAAGGCTTGCAACAAGGATAGTTCCAGAGCTAAGGGGAATGTCCTACGAAGAAAGGTTAAGGGAAATAGGCCTGACGACACTGGAGGACAGGAGGGTTAGGGGAGACATGATAACGACATACAAAATACTGCGAGGAATAGATAAAGTGGACAGATACAAGATGTTCCAGAGATGGGACACAGAAACAATGGGTCACAAATGGAAGTTGAAGACTCAGATGAGTCAAAGGGATGTTAAGAAGTATTTCTTCAGTCACAGAGTTGTCAGGAAGTGGAAAAGTCTAGAAAGTGAGGTAGTGGAGGCAGGAACCATACATAGCTTTAAGACGACGTATGATAAAGCTCATGCAGCTGGGAGAGAGAGGACCTAGTAGTGCTCAGTGAAGAGGCGGGGCCAGGAGCCGAGTCTCGACCCCTGCAACCAAAAATAAGTGAGTACACACAAACACACACACATAGCATCGAAAGTCAAGTCTGACCCGAAGCTGTTGTATAGCCACATCAGGAGAAAAACAACAGTCAAGGACCAGGTAATCAGGCTGAGGAAGGAAGGAGGAGAGTTCACAAGAAACGACTAAGAAGTATGTGAGGAGCTCAACATGAGATTTAAAGAAGTATTTACAGTGGAGACTCTGGGAAGTCGGAATAGGGAGATACACCAAAAAGGGATACACCAAAAAGTGCTGGATGAAATGCACACAACCGAGAAGGTGAAGAATCTACTATGTGAACCTGATACCTCAAAGGCGGTGAGACCGGACAACTCTCCGTGGGTCCCTGGAGAGGGAGCAGAGATGCTCTGTGTGTCACTAACAAAAATCTTCAACACTTCCATTGAAACTTGGCAACTACCTGAGGTATGGAAGATGGCATGTGTAGTCCCAATTTTTAAGAAATGAGACAGACAAGAGGCACTAAACTATAGTGCCTATAGTCATGGAGAAGATTATCAGGAGGAGAGTGGTGGAGCACCTAGAAAAACACAAGCTTATAAACGACAACCAGCAGGGTTTTAGGGAAGGAAAATCCTGTGTCACAAACCTACTGGAGTTTTATGACAAGGAAACAGATGTAAGACGAGAGAGAGGGATGGATAGATTGTATTTTCTTGGACTGCAAGAGGGCTTTCGACACAGTTCCTCAAGAGGTTAATGCAAAAGCTATAGGATCAAGCACGCATAACAGGAAAGGCACTGCAATGGATCGGAGAATATCTGACACCTTATCTCCTTAACCCATCCCAACCCATCATAAATACATATGTCAAAACTACACAGGCAAAACTTTATAATCAATATATACTTTCTCTCAATATCTGCATTAATCTCAAATGTTAATCACTCCATTGTAGCCGCCTAAGGTTAATAATCAAAACTGTACGTCTTCTCTACAAGACTTACTAAAGTCACATAACAGGACCTAATAGAATACTCAATTCTCTTGTATTCATTGTAACTTATCTAATAACCATATGTACTGTTATTGCCTTATTAATCTTAAGTTAGTTTTAAGTTTGCCCGAAATACTCTGCATATAAAGAGGCTTTTGGAATGTACACCCAACTATTATATTCCTTTGAACAAACATGTATCATGTCAAAATAAATTACTACTATACACACACAACCTGCACATATAAAAAGAGAGGAGCTTACGACGACGTTTCGGTCCGACTTGGACCATTTACAAAGTCACACTAACACACAGGTAAGATCCCAATGGGATGAGCGGGGAAGACGGTACAGACGAAGAATAGCGCTGGAGAGGAGTCTTCTTAGTCGTAGAAATAGAGCCAGGGCTTAACCCAGCAGCAAAGGCGATCGTGGGGCAGACTTGAGAGCAGGAATAGCAGGCTCTCTTGTTGATGAGACTTCTGTGGGGTGAGCGGGGAGGACGGACAGCCGAAGGAGAGTGTAGAAGTTGAGCCAGTTCTTAACCCAGCAGCTAAGGCGAAAGTGGGTCAGAAGGGCGAACAGTTCAAGGTACCTGACACAGGATCAAAAGGTTATTTGTAAATAGGGTTAGGAGCAGGTTCATACAAGGAATAGAAAAGGTTGTGTTGGTTTGTGGGTCTACGAATATCTTCGTCAAGGAGAGGTCCAGTAGTCATGTCGTGTCTCAAGTTTGTCTATCTGTCTGTCACTGAGAGTCTTCCAGTACAGATTCAGCGCAGGGATGTCTAACTGGGCATGGAGAGACTCGCTTGTGGCGAAGTCTTCCCATCTGACATCAAGCACCCAGCGCAGAGCCTTGTTCTGGACACGCTGCAGTTTAAGTAAGTTTGTTTTGGCTGCAAGAGAGGGCTAGAGGAGAGTAAGTTATCAGCGGACGTATTAGGGATTTGTAGAGGTGTAGTTTGGTGGTTGGGAGGCATGTTGCAGCTTGTAGAGGCCCGCAAGGGCCTTGCTAGCTACTGCATGCTTTGAGTGAATGTGTCTGTTTAAGCAAAGGAGGTAGTCAAGATTAATGCCAAGGACTGTGACAGATTGTGTGATGGGGATGTAGGTGCGTGTGTCAGCTGTTCTGAGCTCGACAGGTAATGGAGGATCACGTTTCCTATAGTTAAAATATGTAATGCTGGATTTAGCTGCATTGGTTTTGATCCTCCATTTTTGTTCCCAGAAGGCAATCCTGTCGACCTCATTCTGTGTGAGAGTGTATCTATATTGGCGTGAGTGGTGAGTTGTGTAATGTCGTCTGCGTAGGCTAGTGTGATGGAGTTGTGGTATACAGGTGTTGGAATGTCGTTAGTGTATAAAATGTAGAGGGTAGGGGAGAGGACAGATCCCTGGGGTACTCCAGCATTTAGTGTGAAGTAGTCAGAGTAGCAGCCTTGGAATTTGATTCTCATTGTGCGGCCGTCAAGGAAGTTGCAGAGGAGTTTACGAGTAGTGAGAGGCAGGTTAAAGTTAGTGCAGAGTTTGTGTTTGAGCCCTACATGCCAGACAGTGTCAAAAGCTTTTTCAACGTCTTTTGCAACCAGGGCTGTCCTGTTTCTTTGTTTTGTGTTTATGTGGATGTAGTTGAGAATGATGTTAATGGCATCCTGTGTAGATCTGTGAGTTCTGAAGCCAAACTGGCCGTTAGAAAGAAGTGAATTGTGTTCCAGGTATCTGCGAAGACGATGGTTGATGAGTTTTTCAAAGAGTTTACCTAATGTTTCGAGGAGGCTGATAGGGCGATAGTTTCTAGGGTCAGAGTGGTCTTTATTGGGTTTGGGAAGGAGGATAGCGGTAGCAGCTTTGAAGAGTGAAGGGAAGTAACCAGAAGCAAGGAAGGCATTGAGGAGGTTTGTGTAGGAAGTAATGATAAGAGTCAAAATAAATTACTACTATACACACACAACCCGCACATATAAAAAGAGAGGAGCTTACGACGACGTTTCGGTCCGACTTGGACCATTTACAAAGTCACACTAACACA
>WNWK01036109.1:0-19361 GCA_009830355.1 Cherax destructor | reverse complement strand
CCCCGAACATGTCCCCCCCCAAATATCTGAATAATTACCTCCTCCATACTCCCCCCCAATCTGACCCCCAAATTTTTTCATCACCTATTCTTTTGTTACCCCAAATCACCTTACTCTTTCCTATATTCACTTTCAATTTTCTTTTTTTAAACACCCCCCAAAATTTCCCCCCCACCAACCCTCCCTTTCCCCCAAGAATCTCCCAAAAGAAGTGTCATCAGCAAAAACGGACAACCCCCCTTTTGTATTTGCTTTTTTTTTTTTCCCCCCAAAACCCCCTTTTGCCAAGACCCTTTTCTTTTTCTCTTACAACCCCATCTAAAAATTTTTTTTAAAAACCCCACGGTGAATCACACATCCTTGTCTAAGGCCCATTTTTGGGGGGAAAAAACCCCCCCTTTTCCCCTCCTACACACCTAACCTGAGCCTAAATATCCCCCCCATAAAAACCCCTTCCCGTTTTGTAACCCCTTTCCCCCTTTTTCCCCATACCCCCGCAACATCTGCCACATTGCCCCCTTCACCCTATCAACCCTTTTCCCCAAATCCATAAATGCCAAAAAACATTTTTTACCCTTATCCAAATACTGTTCACCATTTTTTTCCCCTTTAAAACTTGGTCTAACCCCCTCCCTTTTAAACCCCCCCCTTTTCATCTGCTATCCGCTTTCCTTTTTTTCCCTTTAAATTTTTTTCCCCAATAAAAAACTCTACCATACACTTTACCAGGTACACCAACAGATTTTTTCCCCCCTATAATTTTGCCCCCCTTTTTTTTCCCCCCCTTTCCCCCTTTTTTATACAAAGGAACAATACACCCCTCTCTGCCAATTTTGGAATTACCCTCTTCCATACATTTAAAAATAATACCCAACCCCCCAAAATTATACCCCCCCCTGCTTTTTTTTTTCCCCTATCTTTATCCCATCAATCCCACCCGCCCCCCCCCTTTCATTCTACCCACTCCCCTTACAACCCCCTACACCCCAACTGGTCTTCCACACCCAAAAAGATGTTTTTCCCCCCTTTTGCCCTACACCAAATCACTTTTTCCCCCTGTCTTCATCAACTTTTAAAAAACCCCTCAAAATTTTTCCCCATCTTCCCTTTTCCCCCAAACCTCCATTTAATAACTCAACCATTAATTTTTTTTCCAAAACTTTTTTTATTTTCAACAAAATTTGCTGATAAAACCCCCACCCACTCTCTCATCGGGGCCCCCCTTTTTCCCCCTTGTTTTTACCATTTTTTTTAACCTCTCTTTTTCTCCCAAAAATCTTCCCCCTTGCATTTTTTTTTAAAAAAACCCCTCATATAAAATTTTCCCCCCTTTCTACTCTCTTTACATCATCATTCCACCAATGGCCCTTTTTCCCCCCGCACCCATCCCCCCACAAACTTCTGCTAACACTCTAACACTACTTTTTTTAAATTTTACCCCATACTTTTTTTTACCCCTTGCCTACACTTTCCTGCCCATCTATCCCCCAAAAGTTGTTTAAAATTTTTACCCTAACTGCCTCCTCTTTTTTTTAAAAACCCCCCCCTTCTTTTTACTGATTCTTTTTTCCCTTTTATCCCATCTCCCTTTTTTTCCCACGAGCTATAACAAAAAATGATCTGATATATCTTTTTCCCCCTAAACATGTACATCCAAGTCTACTCAACAGTCTTTTATCTACCAATACATAGTCTAACAAACTACTGTTTCCCTACATCATATCTTGTATACTTATTTATCCTCTTTTTTTTTAAAAAATGATTACCTATAACTAAACCCCCCCTTTTTTTAAAAGTTCAATCAAAGGGCTCCCCCCATCATTTAAACCCGCCCCCCAAAATTCCCTCTACAATTTTCTATGTTTCTCCCCCTTTAGCATTTAGGTTCCCCACAAATTCTTCCCCATTTGGTTTAAAAATTCCATAAACCTTTAAAATCCCCAAAAACTCTCTCTCCTTTTTTTAAATTTTAAAATTTAAAGTTAATCATTAGTTACCTAACCCATATCAGTATGCAATAAGAAAATTTTTTAAAAAGTACTACTCCATAATTAAAAATTTTGGGGGAAAATTAGGATTAGTCTGCCCAAAAACCCCGGGGATGCTAGTGGCTTTTAATTTATTTTATAATATAAAGGGAAATCCCCAAATTTTTTAAAAAGGGGGTTGGGGGTAAAAAAGAAAGGCATTCCAATTTTTAAATTTGGGAAAACCCATTTTTTAAAAAATTAGCAAATTAAAATTAAAAAACCTAAATCAATGCAAAGCTTTTTTGGGGGAAAAAATACCAAGGCAAAAAAATTTAAGCCCAAAAGATTTTTTCCCAAAATTTTTCATAGTTAAAAAACCTAAAATTTAAAAGTTTTTTTGAAAAAAATTTACTTACACCCAAAACCCCCCAAAGTTGAGGTTTTAAAAAAATTTTTAGAAAAAACATCAGTGCTGTGTAGGGGGTTTTGATTTGCATTTTTTTTTTTTCCCTGAAATATAACTTTTTAAAAAAAAAAAAATTTGGGGATCAAAAATGTCTCCTGTTGCCCCATGCCCCTTGGGGTTTAGCATTTGGGGGTTTTAATTTTAATTAAATTGGACTCCTGTTGAAAATTTGAACCCAAATCAAAAAGCCCCAAAAAATCAAAAGGGGAAAACCAATCCAGGAATGATCTACTAAAACGGGAAATGGTTTTTCCCCTGCTAATAAAGTAAATGCATAAACCATTCTCTAGTTACAGTACATATCATTAAAAATCAAAAAACTAAAAAAAGGGTTTTTTTTTTAAAAAAAAAAACCTTTGGGAAAGGGAAAAAAAAAAATTAGGCAACCCGAAAAAGGGACTGTTTTGGGGAAAATTTAAAAAGGGGTTGTTATAAAAACTTAAAATGTTAAGTCCATAAGTCAATCTATTTTTCCCAAAAAATGTTGATTTTTTAAGGCAGAATGAGAGGTTAAGCATGGGGGGAGAAAGAAACCATGGGTTGCATGGGGAAAACCCCTTTTCCCCCCGCCTTGATGCTAGTAAAAAGGGTTTTTCATCCAAAAAACTGGAACTACCCCCCCTTTAAAAAAACCCCGGTTTCCCCTTTTCCCCAAAACTTTTCCCTTTTTCAGATTTAACTCCCCCCAAAAAGGAAAAAAATAATGTTTGTAAATCAGTTTCAGACGAAGTCAGAAAACCCGGGATTAAAAAAAAACTTTCAGAAATGGTAGACAGAGTAGCATGTTGGGGCACTGAAAAAGGGGTTTAAAAAATTTTTTTTGCCCCCGAAAGTGGAAAAAAGAAAAAAAGGTGGATATTTTTTTAAAAAACCCCCAATCCAATTATTATTATAAAAAAATAAAAAACCAAACCACAGGGGGGGGGACACACATGGGGTTTTGCAGGATGGGGAGAATGGGTTGTTTGGGGGGGGAGATTAAATTAGTAGGGGATGGAGGCAACAGGACAGTGGATCGTGGAGGGGGGAAAGGGGGGGAATTGGAGAAGGGACTGAGGGAAAAAAAGGGATAATCTTTGAGTTTATGTAGTCAGTCAGTTTCTGTCCCCAAAAAAAAAACGGGGAAAAAGGGGGGAAAAAAGGGGGGGCCATGGAAGGGGAAAAGGGGGAAAAAAGGGCCGAGAGCGAAAAAAGCCGTTGGGTAAATTCTGCGGCTGGTGATGGGGGCAGCCCCAAAAGAATCTTTTTAAAAGGGGGAAAAGGGGAAAATGACAATGCTACAGAGGGGGGAGGAACCCCCTTTTTATAGATCCCCTTGGGGAAAGGGGTTTGTAAAAAAACGAAGAGGGGGGGTGTAGTCCCCCCAAACCCCCATTGGGGCAAGAAGGGCCAAAACCCCCAAAATTTTTGGGTTTTAAAAGAATGAAGTTTTTTTTTAAAGGTTTTGACTAGCGTTGTTCCCCCCGGGTGCGGGTGGGTAGCAATGCCCCGGGAAAAAAGTCCAAAAAGGGGAAAACCTTATGAAAGGGGAAAGGGCATGTACTGCTGACCGCATCAGTGTCTGCCTGTTCATTGTTTTTCCCCCATCAACATAAAAGGGGCCCAACAAAAAATAATTTTTTGGGGGAAAAGATACAGCGAAAAGGTTTGGGAAAAAGAATTAAAAGGGGTGAGGTGTATAAAATTTCGGATAGCCTGTAAAGACTAAGGGGTCGGGGAAAAGCCCCCCCAAAAAAAGCACAAAGGGGGTTTAAAAAATTTCCACAAAGGGGGGCGGATAGAGGTGCCCCCCAAGAATGGCCTTTTCCACCCCCAAAGATGCTATCCGGGGGAAAAAGGGGGTTTTTGTTTTTGGCCACCAGGAAGACTGCTAATCCAAATGCCAAGATGGGTCCGGGGGGCTTGAAATTTTCCCCACAAAAAAAAAAACCCTTAGGAAAATGTCCTATACTTTTTTAAAACAGCCATTTTTTGGATGCGGGGGCTTTCTATCAGAAAATTTAAAATTTAAAAGTTAAAACTTGAGAAGTTTTTTCTATTGATGCTTATAATTTTGCCATCAAATATTAAAGAATTTATCTGCCAAAACTAAAAAGTCCTAGATAAACCCCTTTTTTTAAAAACGAGAGTTTTTTTTACTCCCAGAGCCTTTGGGGGGAAAAAAAATTTTTAAAAAACTTTAAAAAGGGACAAATCAAAAATTTTTAAAAAAAACAAGCAAAAATATACTGATAAAAAAAAAAACTGTTGAAGTGGAAAAAGGAAAACGAAGGAAAAAGGGGGTTTTGAAAGTGAACCCCCTGGAATTACTTGAAAAGTACTTCAAGTGAAGCTTTTGGGGTTTTTTAAAAAGGTCTTTTCCCTATCTTGATTTTTTTCTTATAGTGGTTATTCAAATGTTGTCAAATTTTTATCAAATGTATACTACAGATCAAGAGGTCAATGTTAGTCATAGAGGGTTATTAAGAGGGCCCAAAAATATGTGCATGAAAAAGTTTTTTGATGTTTTTTTGGGCCCCCAATTTTTGAAAATATAAAAAAATTATTATTATAATAAAAAACCCAAAAACCAAAAAAATGAGCGCCGGGCAAAAAAAGGGGGGGGCTGGGGGGAAAACCCAGGGGGGGGGACGGGGGGGAAAAAGGGGGGGGAAGGGGGACTTTAGGGGCTGTTTTCAAATTTAAGTAAAGCAGTTGCTGAAAAAAGGGGTTTTTTAAAATCAAAGGGGGGGTCATCTGCAAAAAGGGAAAAAAGGGTAAGAGCAGTGGGGGGGCAAAAAACCCGGGCTAGCGGGAAAAGGGGAAAACCCAATAAAGTGAAGAACGGGAAATGGGGGCCCGACAAACCTCACAAAGAGGGTGGGGGATTTTTGAGATCCCCGGGGGAAAAAGGGGAATAGGGCCCATGCGGAACGGGAAAAAACCCGTCCCTGAGTCGGCAACAGTGGTGAAGAGGGCCCAACCCAAAGTGGTCTAATAAGTACAATTTTTTATGGGGAAAAGCCACCCCCCTTTTAACGGGGGAAGGGGAAGAGATGACAGTAAAAAAACCCGGGAATGGAATCCCCCCCTTTTAAGGGGAAAACCGGGGAAAATCATGCCGCTGACCACACAGCCCCCCCTGCATTCCCCCCACATTGTTTTGGGGGGAAACCCCCAAAAAAAGACATCTTTATTTTTGCTAGCTACAGGGGCACAAAAAGTTGAATAGGGGACCAAGGGAAAAAAAAGGGGTCAAATTTTTAATGGCCTGAAAAGGGTAAGGGAATCAAAATGACTAAAATCCCGGGCATTTTTTAAGGGGGAAAAGCCCCGGGAGGATGGCATACAACCCGGTGGAAAAATTTACCAGTCTAACAAAACAACAGCATCGGGGAAACCCCGTGAACCCAACACTGTCAGATGATTTAAAACCATCTGTATGAACACCATCGAGCGTGATAATAAAAAAAAGAAAAGGAGCGGAAGCACCGTGGGTGGGGGTTTTTTGGTACATATAAAAAAAATTTTTTTGTAATTTCTAATAAACAGTTTCTATAGGGGTTTTTTTTTCTTTCAAAATTTTGTCGGGGGGCTAACTTCATACACAAGGTCAAAAAATTTAAAAACAAAGGCCATGGCATTGAAGAAAACCCCATCTTGTTTAAAGGGGAAACAAAGCGGGGCCAAAACAAAATTTAATTTTCCAAAAACGGGGGTAGTACAAGCAATTTTTTTAGCCAAAAACGGGGGACATGGTTACATTCTCTTCCTCGGGATGATCATAGATCAAATACTATTATATAGGAATGAAGATTAAGACAAAATTTTTCCCTTTTTATGCATCTTGAACCTGTTAATTCTGATAATGTCAGGATTCAATGTCCCAAAAAAAGCAAAATCTTCCAATTTCTTTTCAGCAACTAGAATTTCCCTCTACCCCTGCCTTTTTTTCTTCCTCTTCTTTTAATTTTTCCCCCCCCTAAAGATGTCTTATTACATATAATACAGTAAAGGAAAAAAAATAACTGTCTGAAAAATTTCATTTTGGGGGGCTTTCAATATAAGTTTATAATCAGTTTAAATGCTAGGTACCAAAAAAAATTACATTGGTATAATCAGCTTATAAAAAATTTTTCACAAGTTAAAAATGACCATCTGTGCCCTGGAAGTAACAATGATCGTTTTTGCTTTTTTAAAGGCATGGTCCCAGCCCCACCACAAAACAGACTATGACATTTATAAAAAAGGCAATTTCCCTAAAAAGGAATGGTTTTATTAAAACAAACATAAAAACACAATAGAAATTTTAGTAGTAATGTCCCTTTTTCAAAAATATGAAAAACTGGCCCCCAAATTCATCTGATACAGGGCCCTTTCATCCACTAAAAGGTAGTTTTTACTTTCCCGTATCACAACTGGCCTAAATTTGTGGGCTGATTGTGAATTGTTTAGCTATAGGTGTCTTATTCTTCATGATTTTTTAGGATGATAAGGAAAAAATGCTACCACAAAGTTCTGATTCCAAGGGATCCCCACTTGTGAAAATAATTAAAAGAAAATACACCCCTAAAACAGATAGACAAATGAAAAAGGGAAAAGAATCCCCAAAAATTAAAAAAATAGAAACAGATACAGGGGAAAAACCAAGAATGAAAAATAAAAACAATCAAATATCATCTTGTTTATGTACTTTTTTCAAAATTTTAAAATTTTTTTTTAAAAATTAGTACTGTTTTAAAGTTAAAAAAAGTTTTTTCCAAAAAAGTGATGTGTTTTTTCCCTATATAAGTGTTGGGATATTAAAATATAATAACACCAGTATTTTAAAAAAATACTGGCCCGTATGTTTCTTTTTAATTCTTTTTTTTTTTGTGATCATGATTTTAATAAAATTTATTAAAACATTAAACCCATGTGGGTTATTCCCCAAGGAGTGGAGGGCTTATCCCCTTTTTAATAATAGGGCCTGGTTTGGGCAATAAGCTGTTTTGGGGGTTTCCTCTTTTTTTAGAAATTCTTAAGCCCTATTTAAGATGAATTAGAAAAAAAAAAAAATAGAATTAAAAAAAAAACCCGTAGACATTACTTAATAGCCCCCATCCCAATTCTAATTATCCCCAAAAAATTTCATTTCCCAAAATTTTCCCCCCCCTTTTTTTGTCAAAATTTATTTTTAAAAATTTAAATGAATCTAGAATAGTTTTAAGAATAAAAACCCTTTTTAAAATTTTTTTTTCACTACAAAAAAAATTTTTTTAAACCCCCATTTGTTCATTCTGAGAGAATAAAAATCAGGTATGGATGCAGTGCCTTTGGAAAAAAAAAAATAACCCAAAAATACTTTAAGACCAAAATGACAGAGAGGAAATTACTTTACCCCAACCAACTAAATTATATAAGATATTCACATTTATTTTAAATAAATGTTTCTGGTCCCTTATAAATTTAAAGTTTTTTTCATTACCTTAATGTTTCCCAATAAACCAATCATCCGTAAAAACAGGTTTTCATTATCCAAGGAAACCTTTTTGGGGGCAGTACGGTGTGACAACAAGTGGGAAACAATCTTTTGACAAAAAAAAAACCCCCAAAAACAGAGTAAAAATGTGAATTAAAAAGTAATATCTTGTTCTAAGATGACTTTTTCCCCAAAAAAAATTATAGTTCTATCCCCAAAAAATTTTTTAAATAAAAAACAAAAAATCCTCTTTTCCCCCTTTTAAAACTTTTTTAATCTTTTTGTATTGTGTCTAAAAATATGTATCATTATATCATTTGTGTAAATATTATTAAACCATTATTATACAAATACAGAAGGTCCCCCCTGTTTGAAGTTTGGGGGGTTTTCCACCCTTTTATCTCCCAATGTGGCTAAGTCATCACCACTCGCGGGCCCCCCACTGGCAACATACCAACCTCTGTATGGACCCCTTGAGGAATAACATAACCTCAACAGTGTGTACCTTCAACCAAGTGATAATGGACACTAATACAACAAAATGCTGAAATACAAAACAAATGAAGCTATCTTAGTCAAATCCCCCCTTTTTGGGGAGATTTTCAAAAATTTTTTTAAAAATTCCATGCAAATATGCTATCACACCAAATAGAAAATTAATAAAACTGTCAATAGATAATGAATCAATTTAAAAAAAAAAAAAAAAACAGATGATGAGAATGATACTTATTTTTTATCATCACACTAAAGGGGGCCCTTTTTCCCAAAAAAAAGACCCCTTATATCCCTTTTTTCCCATGTGGGTTTTTTTCCCCCAATTTTAAAAAATACTTTTTTAATGTCATCAACTTTAATGTTTTTTCTTTACTCAAAGAAAACTGAAGCAGTAAAAAAGTTCAAAGTTATCTTTTTTGGGGTCAATTGTACCTGCCCCCCACAAGTGGATTTTACTCAAAAAGGGTTTTTGCACCTACAAATGGGCTTGCACCACATGTGGGCTTGCATCACATGGGGGGTTGCACCCACATGTGGGGCAATTTCGGGGGCACTCACATGGGGTTTTCACTCCAAGGGGCCCACTTCTCGGGGCCCCTTTTTAAAGGGGGGTTGGGACTCCGGGGGGGGCCCTTTTAAAGTGGTTGCACTTAAAAAGGACTTGCACCTAAAAGTGGGCTTTTCACATTTCTTTTTAATTTAGAATTTTTTTCAAAACATATTGATGACTGACAACTAGAGCCTGATGTAAAATCCCCCAGCCCCCTTTTTTTTTGGCCAAAAAATAACCCTTTCCCGGGTTAATAATACAAATGAAGTTATCTTCATTTTGGGGCCAAAAAACGAAAACCCCCTGGAAAAAACGGGAAAAAATATAATGACTATTTGTCTTTTGGTTTCCCCTTTTCCGAGTTTGCGGGGGGGAAAAATCAGCTTTTGGTCCAGCCTTTTCAATGACGGGCCAAAAATTTCCCTGTCATCCCCCCTTTTCTTTTCCTTTTAGTTGGAGTTTTTCCCTATCATTCATGCCTAAAAATTTTTTTTGCATATTTCCCCCAAAAAAAAAAAAAATTTTTCCCCGATAGCCCGGGGGATCATTTGGGTATGAAACCCAAAAAAACGCCCTCTGATTCTTGTAGTATCTAAAGGCCTATTCTTCCCCCTTTTCTGTGTGTCCCCCATTTTCCATTCATTTTTTTTTTTTTTTTTTTCCCCAAACAGCTTCCTACCAAAAAAGGGGAAAAAAAAGGGGAAAATTTATATCATTCAACTTTTTCCCCCATGTTTAATTTCCCTTTTTTTTTTTCATTTCCCCCCGTAAAAAAAAGTCTAGTTCTTGAGTAGCTTTAGTAGCCATTCCCCCAAATCAGGGCCCCCTTTTTTTTTCTCCCCTTTTTTGAAAAAGGCGGGGGTTTCCCACCCCACACTCCCCTTTCTAAAAAATGAGCTGTAATATGAGGAAATTTTTAAAAAATTTTTTTTCCCAATTTCCCGGGGAAAATTTTTTTCTTCTTTTTTCTTGTAGGTTTAGCTTGTGCAAAATTTGGGGTTATTCTGTTTATATACCCCCCTTACGGGGCGGGTTTTGGGGTTAAAAAATTATTCCCAAAGGGCCCCTTTTTTTCTTTCCCCTTTTGTGAGTTTTTTTCCCTTTTCATGGTACTAAATTTTTATTTTTCTGTTTTCCCGCCCCCCCATTGTTGTTTTATTCAGGGAAAAACCAACACAGCCCCCCTCCCCCACCCTTTGATTTTTCCCCTTTTTTTGGTTTTAAAATTTTAAAAAACCCCTTTTTTTAACCGGCTGTTTCGGGCCTTTTTATACTTTTAGGCCCCAATTTTTGGGCATTAAGAAAAAAACCCAGGGGCCCCAAATAGGAAAACGGGGGGGCCCTTAATGTAGTGAAGGGGTTTTTGGGGGAAAAATAGTAAAAAAAAAATTGGACACCCCCGGGGGTTTTTGGGGAAGGGTTTTTAAAAACCCTTTTTCAGATGCCAAAACGGAAAAATTATCTGACTTTTGGGCCCCCCCTGAGACTTTTCCCCTTTTTTCCCCAATGATGTTCTAACACGGGGGGGGAAAGGGCTCTGAAGAAAAATTTTTTGGTTTTTAGGAGTTTGTGATAAAAGGGGAAAACCCCCGGATACCAAAAGGGAAAGGGAAAGGGAAAGGGAAAGGGGAAAAAAAAAAAGTAAGAAGGAAGAGATGAGAGGAAAAAAAAAGGGGAAAAAAAAGAGGGGGAAAAAAAGGGAAAGGGAAAAAAAAGAGATGAGAGGAAAAAAGGGAAAAAGGGAAAAAAGAGTGAGAGGAAAGAAGGAAGGAAAGCAGAGAAAAGGGGGGAAAAAGGAAAAAGGGGAGATGAGGGGGAAAGGGAAAGGGAAAAAAAAGATGAGGAAGGAAGGAAGGAAAAAAGAGATGGGGGGAAGGGAAAGGGAAAGGGGAAAAAAAAGATGAAAAGGGAAAAGGAAAAAAAGAGATAAAGGGGGAAAGGGAAAGGGAAAAAAAGAGATGAGAGGAAGGAAAAGAAGAAGTAGGAAGGAGGAAAGGAAGAAGGAAGGAATTAAGAAAGAGAGAGAGAGAAAGGCAAGGAAATATAATATAAGAAAATAAGGAAGAAATAAAGAAAGGAAATGAAGTTGAAGAAAGGAAGGCAGATTTAGTAGATGTGGAAGGAAGGAAATATAGTATGTAAGGCAAGGTAGAAAGAAAGGAAAACGGAAGGAAGAAAGGAAGATAGGAAGGTAGGTATGAAGGAAAGGGAAGGAGGTTGTGGGGAAGAAGACATGGGTCCCCTTGTGTTGACAGGCAGTGTGGGTGGTGAGTAGCGAACAGCAGGAACCAGCAGAAGGAGATTATCTAATCTGAAAAGGCCGGAGGGACATCCCCGCCCAGCGAAAGTACTATCCCCAGTTTGTGTTGGGGTGAAAGTGAGTGATCAATTGGCCCTGGATCACTGAGCTGGGGTCAAACTTGCCCGGAGTAATTATCATACATACAGCTCTTAGTTTTTGGAAGGAAAAATCTTGGGGGTGAAAAACCTTGGTAAGGTGGTACACTATGGGACGAGTGGGGACTATAATAATAATAATAATTCAACTGATAGTACTTTAAGCACATAGACGGGGAAAGGAAACAAAGGGATTGGGTACATAGGCAGACATAAGTGAGTACATATGACACTAGGCCAGGCTCCACGGGGTGGGTACACAGCTCGGGACGGGTAGGATTTCCCACCATCATACTCTGCCTTTACCGCCTCCCCTTACTCATCCTCTTACCGTCCACTCCCCATTCTCCTCCCAGGCCTATCCACTCTTCCAACCACCCACATCCTCTATCTAGCAACACTTCTCTCCTCTCTCTACATCTCCGCCTCTACTCTCTCTCTCGCTTTTCCTATCTCCCTTTCTCTCTCCTCCCCCCACTCCATTCCCATTCTTCCTCTTTTCCTTCCTTCCACTCCCTTCCATCTAGCTCCCTTCCCACTCCCCACCACTCCATCACTCTCCCCGCCCCTGCCTCACACTACTTTCCTCACTTTTCCTCTCTCCCTCCTCCTCCTCCGCCTCCCTCCCTTCCCTCTATTACTTCTCCATCACTCCCTTGCCCCTGCCCTCACTCTTCCCTTACACTCTCCCCTCCTAGTGGCCTAGTGGTAAAGCCTTGCTTGACGACTGAGGGCCGGGTCTAATTCCGGGGCAGAAACATTTCAAGTGCTTTTACATACACATACACACACATATATACAACAGGCCCAGTGTCTACCTGACATGTGCCTAGGACAAATGTATAATCTAACTCTCACATTCTCATTCTCACACACACCCTCCTCACATTCTTCTTCCCTCTCACACACAATATCTCCCATCTCTCTCTCCTCCCCATCCCCACCTCTCCCTTCTCATCTCTCCCTCTCTCTACCTTCCTTCTCTCCTCCTCTAGTCCCCAAATTTCTCTCTCTCTCTCTCTCTCTCCCATCTCTATATGTTCTTCCTCCCTCTAGGTCCCCCTAATCCCCATCTCTCTCTTCTCTTACCTCTCCTCTTTCTCTTCACCTCCTCCAAAAAAAAAAAAAAAAATGGTATGGACTCGAGGAATCCGGGACCAGGGAAGAATGGTCCTGGCAAAGAAGAATGGATGGAAGAGCAGTGCAAAAAGGATTTAACAAGATGGAGAGAAAACTAGGAGAGCTTTCTGCAAAAATGGAGAGAGCTGTCGTGAAACTGAAAGAGGTTGAGGAGGAGAAGAAGAATTGGGAGTCACAAGCTGAGCTGCAGTAGCCAGGATAAGGGCCTAGAAGTTGAGGTAAACAGGTTGAAGAGGATACAGGGTATTGACACAGAAAGATACAGCATCAAGGGGCCCATCGGGAAGGAAGGAGATATAATTAACGCAACGGCCGTATCTGCCTACCAAGCAGGGCCAAGGAACAAAGGTGAGAGCTGGGAGCAGGGAGAGGGTATCAGGGCAAATGCTGAGAAACGAATCACCCACCAAGAGCTACAGGAAGAAAAAGGAGAAATGGCCAATACAGACAGGAACCAGAGTCGCAGAGGGAGAAGCAATGGGAGGAGAGGCAAAGGCAGTGTTTATTCATGGGCTGCAGGAGAGTGAGGGAAGGACACACACTGAAAGACGGCAGGCAGAAAGAAAGGAGATTGAGAGCATACTCAAAGAAATAGGCAAGAAGACATGTCCGAGATTAAATTTTCAAAGAATAGGGGTACAAGGGGAGAAAATGACACTCAAGCTGATTCGGACAGAAACAGAGCGGGACGAATCTCCAAGAGAAACCACACTGAAGGAAACGGGAGAATACAAGTGGGTGTTCTAGACCGACAGAACAAAAACAAAACGACAGCAGCTGAGGGACAGGCACAAGAGCGAAGGAGCTTCGAGAGAGACAAGACAGAATCAGTAGAGGACAACCCGAGCAGGGCAGAGCAACAAGAATAGCACACATAGAACCATCCCAACAACCAACAACCGACACACTCATCCCACCACAAGCACAACCCACACTCACAGCCCCACTCAACAACACTCCACCATCAGAATCCACAGTACACCGCCAGGTCCCACCTCGCACACCCCCCAAAACACAGTGTTAGAGAGGAAACTGAAGTGATGGTACACTAATGCTGATGGAATAACAAATAATGGGAGGAGTGGCACCTAAGAGTCAAAGAGGCATCACCGGACATAATAGCTTCACAGAAACCAAGCTCACAGGTATGATAACAGATGCCATCTTCCCAATGGGATACCAGATCCTGAGGAAAGACAGAGAGAACAGAGGGGGTGGAGGAGGGCACTGTTGATCAAAACCATGGGATTTAAGAGCTGGAGAGAGGAGACAGAGGAGAAACTGGGGATTATATAGTAGGACTGCTACAGTCTGGAGGTCCCAAGGTGGTAATTGCAGTAATGTATAACCCACCACCGAACAGCAGGAGCCAGGCAAGAGTATGACGAGAGTAATAGAGCGATGATTGACACATGGGCCGAAGTGGCTAGAAGGGCCCATGCAGGCAAAGCTACTGATCATGGGTGACTTCAACCATAAGGAATCGATCTGGGAGAGCTTAGAGCCACATGGGGCCAAGAAACGTGGAGGGCTAAGATGCTGGAGGCGACATTGGAAAATATCATGTACCAACGTAGGACACTACCAGAGAGAGGAGAGGACAACCAGCAGACTGGACCAGTATTCACCCTTAGTAGTGCAGATATTGAGACATCACACATGAAAGCCCCCTTAGGCCAGTGATCATATGGTTCTAAGCTTCAAATATATAGTAGAGCTACATGGGAGGGGAAGCAGGAAGGGCGACGAATGAAGCCAAACTACAAGAAAGGTGACTACGTGGGCTGAGGAACTTCCTGCACGGAGTTCAGGACAGAGCTGCAGGGTCAGTAGACGAGATGATGGAATATAATATAGGAAGCCAAAACCAAGTGTACAAGGGAATGCAAGAGGTACAGAAGGCAAAGAACCCAGGAGAATAAGAGAGCAGTCTTAGGCCAGAGAATGAATATGCACAGGTCAGAAGGGAGGCCAAAGAGAGTATGAGAATGACATAGCAGCTGAAAGCCAAATCTGACTCCAAAGCTGCTGTACAGCCAATCAGAGGAGGACAACAGTCAGGACCAGGTGATCAGGCTGAGGAAGGAAGGAGGGAGGTCACAAGGAATGACCGCAGCGTGTGGAGGAGCTCAACATGAGATTCAAAGAGGTGTTCACAGAGGAGATAGAAGGGCCTCCAGAAAGGCAGAGAGGCAGGGTACACCATCAGGTGCTGGCACAATACACACAACTGAGGAGGAAGTGAAGAGGCTTACAGCTAGCCAGATACCTCAAAGGCGATGGGGCCGGATAACATCTTCCATGGGTCCTGAGAAAGGAGCAGAGCATGTACCTCTAACAACAATCTTCAACACATCTATCGAAACAGGGCAACTACCTGAGGCATGGAAGACAGCAAATGTAGTTCCAATTTAAAAGGAGACAGGAATGAGCACTAAACTACAGAACGTGCAACTGACATGTATAGTATGCAAAGTCATGAGAAGAAGTCAGAGAAGGTGGAGCACCTAGAAAGGAATGAGCTTATCAACGACTGCCAACACAGTTTCAGGGAGTTCTACACAGGGGACAGCAATAAGACAAGAGAGAGGGTGGGTAGATTGCATATTCTTGGATTGTGGTAAGGCATTTGACACAGTTCCACACAAGAGGCTAGTGCAGAAGCTGGAGGACCAGCAGGGGTAACAGGAAGGCACTACAATGGATCAGGGAATACCTGTCAGGAAGACAGCAGTGAGTCATGGTACGGGTGAGGTCAGAGTGGGCGCCGTGACGAGTGGGGTTCCACAGGGGTCAGTCCTAGACCAGTGCTGTTTCTGGTATTTGAACGACATGACGGAAGGAATAGACTCCGAAGTGTCCCTGTTTGCAGATGATGTGAAGTTGATGAGAAGAATTCAATTGGACGAGGATCAGGCAGAACTACTAAAGGGATCTGACAGGCTGCAAGCCTGGTCCAACAATTGGTCCCTGGAGTTCTAACCCACCAAGTGCAAAGTCATGCAAGATTGGGAAGGCTGAAGACCGTAGACGGAGTACAGCTAGGGGCCAGAGACTACAAACTCACTCAAGGAAAAAGATCTTGGGTGAGTATAACACCAGGCACATCTCCTGGAGGTGCACATCAACCAAATAACTGCTGCAGTATATGGGCGCCTTGCAACCTAAGAACAGCATTCCGACATCTTAAAGAATCGCTCAGGACCCTGTACACTGTGTACGTTAGCCCATACTGGAGTATGCAGTGCCAGTTTGGAACCCACACCAGCCAAGCATGTAAAGAAGCTGAGAAAGGCAAAAAAGGGTTTTCAACAAGACTAGTCCCGGAGCTAAGGGATGTCCTACAGGAGAGGTTAAGGGAATCACTCTGACGACACTGGAGGACAGAGATAGGGGGACATGATAATGACATATAAGATACTGAGAGGAATTGACAAGGTGGACAAAGACAGAATGTTCCAGAGATGGGACACAGCAACAAGGGGACACAGTTGGAAGTTGAATACTCAGATGAATCACAGAGATGTTAGGAAGCATTTCTTCAGTCACAGAGTGGCGGAAGTGGAATAGTTTAGAAGTGATGGTGGAGGCAGGCTCCATACATAGCTTTAAGAAGAGGTATGATAAAGCTCATGGCACAGGGAGAGTGACCCAGTAGCGCCAGTGAAGAGGCAGAGGCCAGGAGCTATGAATCGACCCTGCAACCACAATTAGTGAGCAACACACACACACACACACACACACAACTTGGAGTTTTGAAGTGCTAATTGCAGTTGATGGAAAGTGTCCAGTCATTATATCTACCATTATATATATTATAGAACAATAGTAATAAACAATTTTTTTATTGTTGGTTGGTGTAAACAAGTTTTGTAAACAATATAATGATACTAATGTTTGTGTGATTATTGTGTTGCATACAACGAGTGTACAGTGGTCCCCGAGTTCGTACACCCGGAAATCGTACAATTATGTAAGTATAATATTGTAAGGCTTGTGGAAGTGTTTTTTTGGGGGGTCTGAAATAGACTAACCACGTGACATTTTTCCTTAAGGGAGTAAATCTGTTCGGTAATGGCGCTTGAGCAGGCTTCGGAGGAAGTTTTACGAAACTCGGGACCACTGTATATATATATTGCCCCTTTACTTTGGTCTCACAGGCCACAAAAGTTACGTAAAATAAAAGTAAAAAAGACAAGAAACCACGAAAGGAAGTAAACCAAAGTTTATTGGGTGAGTGGCATTCCCTGTTGCCATACCGGCTCATTTTTTGCCAACTTTACACCTCTGTAGCTCGGTAAGTACTGATCGCAAATTTTTTTGGGGGATTTAAACAATCAGAAAAATAATCTTAACATTTTGATAAGAAAAATAATTTTTTTTTTTTTAATATTTCCTGACATAGAATGACAGTTTCAGAGAGGGGCTTCCGACAGTCAAAGGGTTAACTATACTACAGGTGGGCCATCACTAATCCGCAATCAGTTATCCGGTTCCATCAGTAATCCGGCACTAATTTCGCCTAGCATAATTTCAAATTTGATAATTACACTGACTCAGAAATTGTGCAGATGGTTGTAAATCCACAGCAAAGCCAGTGGAGGAGAAAGCAGTGAAAAAAATGAGGAAGATGTAGCAAAAGTCTCTCTATTGATAGGTTAAATTAAGTGTATTCTAACCAACCACTCTGTAATCCGCAAACCTCACTAATCCGGCATACTACAGGTCCCAATGATGCCGGATTAGTGATGGCCGACCTGTATATTCCTACTGTTTAGCCATGTGTGTCATAAGAGGAGACTAAAATGTTGGGAGCAAGAGGCTAGTAACTTCTCCTGTATATATTACTAAATTTAAAATGAGAAACTTTTGTTTTTCCTTTTGGGCCACCCTGTCTCAGTGGGATATGGCTGGTTTGTTGAAAGATGATGATTCCTACTGTTTATTCAGGTCTTCTTGCTGCTTTCTTTCCTCATTATTTTGGCATCATACACAAATAAGGATATGAAGGAGTTTACCCTGAAACCAGATTATTTATATATGTAGCCTAACAGTGATCCTGGTGGAATTCAACTATAGTTAGTCTCTTCCATCATGATGTTTCATCCTTTATAGAAATTATTTGTTTACTATTCAAGTATTCCTATATCTATTTCAATACCTTTTCTTCTACCCCAACTGGATTCTTCAATGTGCTAAGGTAGCCTTCTAGGAAAATGCAGTCTACCCCCTTTTTTTTCTTTCCTGACCTCTTATATCATATCTACAAGTTTTATAAGGAACAAGCCATTGTTTCCAAATTCATTCTGGTATTGTTTGAGCTTTAGTATTTTCAAGATAATCAAAAAATTTCTTCTTAATTATCTTTTCCAAACAATCCAAATGCTTTCAAATTATTAGGCACACTGGTCTGTAATTTATGGCTTCTTGTCTATCTCTTTCTTAAGTGCTAGCTAGTATCCCATCTGCTATCTCCCAGTCATCTGCCACTTCACATATCAATAGTGATTTGCTAATTATTAGAGCAAGTGCTCTGCAAAGTATTTCAACTTCTTTTAACATTCATGGTGATATTCCATCTGGTCCTGATGGCTTTGATGTAACAAGTTCTCATTTTGCAGTCACCCATCCATACCCACTTCCTTACAAGCATCCAACATACTTACATTTACATATAGTCACTCACACAATCACCCATACATACAGTCACCCACATTTACTTGATGTTGCCATTAATACTTACAATCACCCACCCATAATGACTCTCTAATAAAAGTGAACATTGTCAAAATATAAAAATATTAAAAATTAAATTTAAAAAAAAAAAAAAAAGCCTGCTTCAGTGTCCTCCAAACATTGTGTGACTAACAGTGTTAATCTGTTTTTTTGAAACTCTCAACAATATCCAGCCTCTAATATGTCTTGCCCTTGCATCTATTTATTGTACATTAATTACCTAAAAATGTTACATGCTTATGTCACGTCTGAAATATTATGCATGTACAGTAAACAAACTTTTCATCTTACTGAAGGTTTTGGTTTAACAGGACTTTGAATGATGAACTAGCAACACTTTGAGCACTATGGACTATTGAGTTTGAGGGTTTCACAAACCACAGCTGAGCAGGAAGTTAATCAAAACTTCTCAAACATTTCTATTTTAGTTTTAAATTTAAAGGAATGTCGTTAAAATTTTAAATTTAATAACACTGGAGTATTTGACTGTTCTGAGATTTCTTCCTGCTGAGCTTTTCCCCAAAAACCCCTATAGGGCGTCAGGGAGTATGGAGCATTTTGGCACAATCAGGCATTAACTACTCTTCTTTACTCTTTTGGAAACTCAAAACTACATGGCAACCCATCCTGAGGTGTTAATGGCAACTAAAAACCTTTCAGATAAGTGCTTCAAAAGAAATAAGTTTTAAGTGCAACCACTAAAATGAACTCTAAATATTGAAGCTGAGAGGTTTTAATATCTACACCTGCATATATCATGAAGTATCATCTTGTTCTTAAAATATTTCAGGATAAGTCTAAATACAATTTCCATATCTTTAATTGAAGATTTTTTTATCTTGCCTCATTTAGACTAACATGAAAATAATAATAATTATATTAATTTTTAGTATTGCAGGAAGAGTCATTATGTTGATGCTTATTGAATTAAATATCTGAATTTGAGAAGTGCCAATTTAAATCTTTCAATCTTTCATACTACTTCCTCAAGTAGTTAAGGATTACAACCAAAGTTAATAACTAAAATTTCATTTAAAGTGTGATATTACATTAGTATTTGTGATATCTGAATTTTTTTTTTTTTTTCACATTGCAACAAATTAGAGAATGGGATTATTCTATTAGCAAAGGTGAGGAAGCAATGTGAGATCTGCAGAATGCTATACG
>WNWK01036108.1:0-19361 GCA_009830355.1 Cherax destructor | reverse complement strand
CCCCCCAATCCCCGGGCTGCCACTTTTTTTAACAGTCTCTGGTGGGTACTCTATCAAAGCCTTACTAAAGTCAAATAAACAATATAATTCTTTATCGTGTAAACCTAAAAGCACTAAAAAGGTTAATAAATTAGATGGGCAGGAACCCCCTCTAAATCGGGTATCATTAATCAAATTATGGTTATCTAGAGGGCTTCTAATAATATCAGCTAAAATTTACCTATAATTTGCCTACAATTGGGGTCATTATTGGGCGTAGTTTGACGGTAGTGACTTGTCCCTGCTTTAAAAATAGGAATTACATTGCCATTTTCCCCATATCAGACCTACACCTGTTTGAAGAGATAAAAAAAATGTTAGATATTGGTTCACAGAGTTCCATTTTGATTTTTAAGAACCCTTAAAAAGCTCATCGGACCCGGCGATTTTTTTTGTTTCAGTCGGCCCACTGTTTCATAATCATTTCGGGGGACTGTGATATTCATAATTTATTTTCTTCGGGCCCTCTGTAAAAATTTTTTGGGGTTTTATTAATGTCTTCCTGTGTGAAAACCGAGAAAAAATAATTATTAAAATAGAAATATCATTCTTGTATAAGATCCCCAAAAGTTTTTTTTAAGGGGGACCTATCTTTCCTAATTTTTGTTCTATATATATATATATATATATATATATATATATATATATATATATATATATATATATATATATATATATATATATATATATATATATATATATATAAAAATACAAAATGCCCAAAATTTTAAAAACGGCACAACGCTATTTTTTGGCAATTCTGTAGCTGTGTGGAAGAGGTAAAGGGTTAGCCTCAATGATCATTAAACCCTTTAAAGAGACTTTCCGATTTTGAAAACCTCACCATTTTCCCCATCAACACAAAAATGGAGGGGAAACCCCACTCCCCCACTGACAGCGAAAAATCAAGTCCAAGTGAAAAAAAAAAGAAGAGGGAACACAGGGGGAGCAATCAAATTACCCCAAGGAAGATACAGTTCCCCCCAGGTTTAAACACTGCTGAAGCAAGGGGAAGCACCCTGCCAGGAAACCAGTGGTACCAACGTTCCCAACACCCTGTCCTCACTGTGGAACCACTGATTGTCCCAAGACTGACATTTCCAAAGCAATAATGTCTTTCCCCACCCGGCTCTGCTGGGGTTACACTGGAATAAAAATGGTTAACCCAGTTATCGGGGAGGGAAAACACTGCTGTCAGAATCACGGTTCGTAAACCCGGTGGTTTGTTTCCCCGATAAAATTAAACCTTTTTTTTTTGTCCATCATTTTGTCCCCTTAAAAAAGGGGATGGGGAAATTTAGAATCGCAGTGGGCAACATTTCCCCGCCTGTTTAAAAAGCTTCTGTCAAATATTCGCGCAGGGGGGGGGCCATCGTAACCAAACCAGCTTGGTTTTGGTCCCAAGGAATGAAGCAGCGGTTCGCAACAAGGGCGTATTAACAACCTGCCTGAGGACAATGCAGTGGTTAAATTAGATTTAAGAATGCATTTAATCCCCTAAAAAGGGGGGGTTTTCCCCAGGTCTTTCCCGTTTTTTCAGCTGGATAAAAAGGAATAAATTTCCTGTTTGGAGAACATGAAATCACATCATCAGAGGGGCCCACATTTGGGAAATACAGTCAGACTGCCAGTGAACTAAACATCGGGTTTCCCTGGATGATGGCACACTAGCGGTACAAAGGGTCCCTTCTAGATGATCTTCACGGTGATGACACGGGGACAGAACTGGGTCTCATCCTGAATCCATCCAAAGGGGAAATCATTCAGCAATCAACAAGTGATAGATCAGTGATATAAAAACTACCAGGGCAACAGTCATTCCCCCTATAATAGTGTCTTGCTTGGAGCACCTCTGGGAAGCGATGCCATTGACACAATTCTCAGGAAAAAAACGGGAAAGGGGTGAGGAGAATGGAAAAAGAAACAATCTTGACACCCGATGCCTTGTACCTTCTAAAAAAATGCTTGATCTTCCCAGGTTGACATCTTTCCTAAGATGTGCTCCCATGTAACCTATACTGCACGAATATGACAGTATCCGGGCAGATTTTTCTAAATACTTAACATTACTCTAGAAGATGGGCATCCAAGTACACTCCCAGTCAGACTAGGGGGGGAAAGGGTTCCCCGGTCAAAAGTTGCTCTACCTGTTTTCCCTGTCTTCATTCATCCAGGGGGCTTGTAGCAGCGTGCCCCCTGAACATCTTGGGGAAAGATTGGAACCATGCCCAAAAATTTCGTCGACGGAGCCAGGATCTGGGATAACCCACGGGCTCGGGGCCAGACCTGCTCCCCCCAACAACTACAAACAGCCCCTTTGGAGGCCCGTAGTAAAAATTGCCTCAGCAACTTCAAGTGTGTCAGGGAAGGATGGGGCCCGCCTCCTGGCAGTGGGAGCTACTCGAAAGGGACTTTCTTTTGGCCCCAATTCCAGCCTTCACGCCTCGGCCACGACCATCCCCCATTGGTGTTGCCCTTCGACTTGCCCCCCTTATTCTCGCGAAACAGGTGTACAGTAAAGCAGCAGACCGTTCGGGTCCCAGGGTCTTGTGTCGTAAACCCGGGGAAAAGATTGCAAGACACGAAGGGGTTAATAACATTATCAAAAGGGCCTCACAACAGGGCCCCCAAAGGAGCCACCCCAACTATGAATCTGATGGCAGCCAAAACGCCCCAGATGGTATCCCCCTCCAAGCCGGACGACGGCAAGCGGGGGTGGGGATACAATGTGCATCTACCTTGGCTGATCCCTATCCCCACCCGGGGGGAAGGGGGGCGCTGCCACTTCAAGTCCAAAGTCAGAAAATATGGAGAACTTGCCCTCATTATATGTTTTTTTCCCTGGCTCAAGACCCCCCAAAGGGGAAAAAAGTGCATCTAAGTTCCTCAAAGGCTGGGCAAAAGACTCAACAGGGGGAAATAGGGGTCCCAGGGCGCTAGTTTTCTGTTCCAGCAACTCAGGGTGCTGTTCAAGGGGGGAATGCATGCTGTATTTTTCGTGCCCACTTTGAGGGCTGGATAAAATTTTCTCAATAATCAGGGCAAACATGTAACAATATGTATAAACATTTTTTCACACCTTATATACTTACATGGCATCTTTATAACAATGTATCTCTTAAATCTTGTGTAATATTATGTAATAAAATATATATATATATATATATATATATATATATATATATATATATATATATATATATATATATATATATATATATATATATAAAAATATATATATATATATATATATATAAACAATCGGCCCTTTCCCAGGCGTGTGACCCAAAAAGAAAAAAAAAACTTTCATCATTCAACCCCACCCCTCATACATAATCACCGTCTTTGCAGAGGGCTCAGATCGACAGTTTGGCGTCACAAACTCCCTTCTAAACCCCCCCTTTAAAGTCGGCTTGCTTCCATTTCCCGGATTCAAGATGGGGGCGGTTTCCTGAATCCTTCACAAAAAAATTACCCAAAAACTCGTCAGGTCCCAAAACCATTCTTCCATTCAATCCTATCTAACCTATCTATAATAGTAAAATTTATCTCCTTTATAATATAAAAGTATCAAAAAAACCCCAATGGAAATAATACTTTTTTACTTTTTTGGGGTTTTCTGGTTCTCTAAAATATCTGCTGTGTATGTAATCATGTAACTGTATTTGTGTATATCTGAATAAACTTTTTTACATAAAGCTTGGGAAAACCCCAAACCCTCGCCCAAAAAAAAACCCCCTTTAACCCTCCCCCCAACCCCGGGGACGATCTCACCCCGGCCCTTTCCCCCAAAAGATTTATGCGCCTCCAAGTCATTCTCTTTTTATTTCTCTAAAAACCCCCACCTCAACAGCCCTTTTCAGCCCTCACTTGTTTAGTAACTCTACATCCCCAAATTCCACCCGAATTCTCTGCTTTTTTCCCCCATTGCCTTAGACGGGGCATCTCCCTGCCCCCAGCCTCCTCCCCCTGCAGCATTTACAACCCCTGCCACCCTATAAAAGTTATACAACTATACCCCACATTCTCTTCTTTCCTCCATGAAATTTTTTTGTCTCCGAATTTGGGCCCCTCACCTTTTATATATATATATATATATTCTTTTGGGTATGGTCCCCCAATTTGCCCAAAGGGGGACCCCATCCTTCTTAAAAAAAAAAAAAAAAAAAAAAAAAAAAAAAATATATATATATATATATATATATATATATATATATTGGTGGTTTAATTAAAAATTTAAAACCTTCGATATGCACCCCTTGGAATTTCATGCATAACTCTATTCATCGACATTCATGACCACACTCATACAACTATGATCCTCATCATGACATCTGACTTATTTTGACTGCCTCGGGGCGGTGCTGTACGCCGACTATATATTCCCGGGAAAGGAAAAAAATTTCTTTGGGGAAAAAGGAAGGGCAAATTGCTCTTGGGCCCCAAGTCATGGCTTGTGAAGCCCAAAAGAGCGAAACGTTTCAAAACCGTACTGCAACGTGTCTTTTCAAAAACAAAAGACCGGGGCACCGAAAACAGATGTTTTTATGAGTTTAAAAATAATAATAATAATAATAATAATAATAATAAAATTTAAAAATAATAATAATAATAATAATAATAATTAAGAAAAACCCCGAAAAAAAGGGGGCTAAGTTTGTAGATATACCTGAGGACCGGGGACGAAAAAGAAGCCCTCCTCAGAGCCCGGAGCTAGGCTCATCGTTAAACACCCAAAAAAATCAGTCCAATCTTCTTCGGGACTAGGTTATTTGTTTGTATATTTTCGGGGAGAGCGTAGCGCGGAGCAACAATAAAGTTTTTAACAAATTTTTAAACTCGTTGCCCTCCGGAAACCTTCTGACCTTTTTGGAACTCCAATTTTTTTCAATGGCAAGGGGGGTTTTGGCTGGGCCCTCCCAAAAATTTTTTCAATGGGGTCACATGACAGAAATCCATTGGTTTGGGGTTTTGGGGTGTGTGTGTGTGTGTGTGTGTGTGTGTGTGTGTGTACCAGAAGATTTTCATTGTGAGCTGGCGTTATCCGAAATTTTTAAAAAAAAGAATTTTCAAGTGTAACAAAACAGTTGGAAATTGCCATTGATTTGGTTAGGCCTGTAGTTTTATGGCTAGTTAATTAAAAAAATTTTTGTAAAATCTCAGGGGGGCGCCCACCCCGCAAGGGGGCCCCACTAGATTTGTAATAATAAAAGTTCCCCTTTCATTTTAAAATTCAATAACAATAATAATAATAATAATAATAATAATAATAATAATAATAATAATAATAATAATAAAATAATAATAATAATAATAATATCTTTATTTCTACATGTACAAGGTATACAGTCCTAGCTGACATCAATGGATACTACTATATAAAAACTCGTTATGCAGAGCATTTCGGGCAAATTAGGTCAATTTTATTCCATAATGCGACCCACCCAATCGACTAACACCCAGGTACCCATTTTACTGATGGGTGAACATAGACAACCGATGTGGAAACACGCCCAGTGTTTCTACCCTCGCCGTGAATCGAACCCGGACACTCAGCGTATGAAGCTAGGGCTTCGCCAACAAGGGCCACCGCTGCATGGATAAGTTGCTCCACATTGAAAAATTACCATGTTATTTCATCGTAGATCACCACCTCTCTAAACATCTCCGGGTAGTAACCTCGAACACTGCTGAACTCATAGGAAAAGTATCTAGCCTCCAGATCCTACATTTTTTTTATTAACAGATCGGCCGTTTCCCACTAAGGCAGGGTGGCCGAAAAAAGAAAAACTTTCATCATCATTCACTCCATCACTGTCTTGCCAGAGGCATGCTTACACTACAGTTATAAAACTGCAACATCCCTCCTTCAGAGTGTAGACACTGTACTTTTCATCTCCAGAACTCAAGTCCTGCCTGCCGGCTTCCTGAATCCCTTCATAAATGTTACTTTCTTTCCACTCCAACAGCACGTCAAGTATTAAAAACCATTTGTCTCCATTCACTCCTATCAAATACGCTCACGCATGCTTGCTGGAAGTCTAAGCCCCTCGCACACAAAACCTCCTTTATCAACTCCCTCCAACCTTTCCTAGGCCGACCCCTACCCCGCCTTCCCTCCACTACAGATTTATACACTTTCGAAGTCATTCTTCTTTGTTCCATCCTCTCTACATGTCCAAATCACATCAACAACCCCTCCTCAGCCCTCTGGATAATAGTCTTGGTAATCCCGCACCTCCTCCTAATTTCCACACTACGAATTCGCTGCATTATTTTCACACCACACATTGATCTCAGACATGACATCTCCATTGCCTCCAGCCTTCTCGTTGTTGCAACATTCTCCACCCATTCTTCACACCCATATAAGAGTGTTGGTATAACTATACTCTCATACCTTCCCCTCTTTGCTTCCACGGACAAAGTTCTTTGTCTCCACAGACTCGGAAGTGCACCTCTTACCCTTTTTCCCTCATCAATTCTATGATTCACCTCATCCTTCATAGACCCATCTGCTGACACGTCCACTCCTAAATATCTGAATACATTCACCTACTCCATACTATCTCCCTCCAAGCTGATATCCAATCTTTCATCACCTAATCTTTTTGTTATCCTCATCACCTTACTCTTTCCTATATTCACTTTTAATTTCCTTCTTTTACATACCCTACCAAACTCATCCACTAACCTCTGCAACTTCTCTTCAGAATCTCCCAAAAGCACAGTGTCATTAGCAAAAAGCAAAGTGGGAACTTTGTGTTAGATTCTTTATCTTTTAGCCCCACACCTCTTGCCAAGACCCGTACATTCACTTCTCTTACAACCCCATCTATAAATATATTGAACAACCATGGTGACATCACACATCCTTGTCTAAGGTCTACTTTTCCTACTATGTCTACAAAAACAGCGAGAGTATGTTGATACTCTCGCTGTGCAAGAAACCATCTTTGAGGAAAATATTACAATCAGTGGATGCACATTTATTCACGAGTCTCTCCTCGTCAGCAACCTATCTTCATTTTACTACATTTTCTATATTTAAGGTTAGGTTAGATTAGGTTAGGCTAGACAATGATAGGTTAGGCTAAGTTAGATTAGGTTACGTTAGGTTAGGTTATTTTTCATAAACCTATAAAAGTGTATAGTAATCACAAATAAAAACACTGAAAGAATGGTCTCAATACATCGGGCGACTAGATGGCAGTGCTTGCCAGGAGGTGTTGAAATCTGTAACATTATCACTTCTTGTACGAGAGTGGGAGACCCCATTCCAGCAGACAAGTCAGTGTCAGCAGCAAGACTGGCACAACAGGTGTCACTGCAGCGTTAAATGGCATCTCTGATTCTGACATTTATTCTTACCTCTTTTCGGTGTTGTTTTTTGTTCCTACTCTGGCCTTTTCACAGGTTTAAGCAACAGATATTTCTATTCTTGTTTACATTCCTCTTGACTGGAATGCATCTTTTTCTAACGGGGCGGTATATTCTGCCTAGTCCTTTCATCGTTCAATTAATTGTCTGTATTTTCATCTCATTCCATTGCACTTCGTTTAGGAAAAAAATTCAGCCCTGTATAGGCTTTTTAGGCCGACTTTTGCCAAGTATACAAAAATTAGTAGTGTGATCACTAGCTCGTAGTGGCTTTTATAGTAGTTTTTCCTGTTTCTAATTTATTTTAAGAAAATGGCCAGGTTCAGTACATCTGGTATTCTAGCAAAGATGATGGACTAATTACATCATCTTTACAATGCTACTACACCTACTGCCTCTGTATTTGACTGAAGAAGTCTACTGTGTAGGCGAAACGTTTCAATCACCAATAAAGATACCCAGGTGTTGTTCATGTATCTTACTCTTCAACACGCTTGATTCTTACCATCACTGCGCCAGTCTTCGTGCTAGGGGTCGCCATCCTAGTCTAGGTGGCCGCCATCCTAGGTGCTGGTGGCGCCATCCTAGTGCTAGGTGGCCGCCATCCTAGTGCTAGGTGGCCGCCATCCTAGTGCTAGGTGGCCGCCATCCTGTCTAGGTGGCCATCCTGTGCAGGTGGCCGCCATCCTAGTGCTAGGTGGCCGCCATCCTAGTGCTAGGTGGCCGCCACCCGTGCTAGGTGCCACTGTGTTAGGTGGCCGCCATCCTAGTGCTAGGTGGCCGCCATCCTAGAGCTAGGTGGCCGCCATCCTAGAGCTAGGTGGCTGCAGTTCTACCTTCACGTTGTTCCCAGAGTCTCCCATTAATTAGATGGAAAGCAGTTGTGCATTTTTTCTAGTTCTCACAAACAGGTTATAAAATTGGTGATTACTTCTAGTTTTTTTACATTGATTCCAAAATCTCTCTCTCTTTCTTCCTTTGCCATGACACTCAATACCTATTATTGAACCATTGATTTATATTGTTTCTTTTCCTTCCAATATAGATAATATTACCAGTGCTACAAAATCCGTATTTGTATTGATGATGAATTATACATCATATCAAGAACATCATGTCAAGAACATCGTGTCAAGAACATCGTGTCAAGAACATTTCGATGTCAAGAAATCATGTCAAGAAATCATGTCAAGAAATCGTGTCAAGAAATCGTGTAAGAAATCAGTAGAATATGTCAAGAATATGTTCAGAATATGTAGACATATGTCAAGAACATCATGTCAAGAACATTCATGTAAGAACATATGTTAAGAACATCATGTAGAACATATGTAAGAACATATGTTAAGAACATCATGTCAGAACATCATGTCAAGTAACGATCATGTCAAGAACATCGTGTCAAGAACATCTATGTAAGAATATCGTGTCAAGAAATATGTCAAGAACATATGTTGAACATCATGTTAAGAACATCATGTCAAGAATATGTCAAGAACATCATGTCAAGAACATCATGTCAAGAACATCATGTCAAGAACATCATGTCAAGAACATCGTGTCAAGAACATCATGTCAAGAACATCGTGTCAAGAACATCATGTCAAGAACATCATGCCAAGAACAGTATATCCTCACTTTAAATATAACTCAAAATAAATAACATTTCCATGCTGAATAACGGAGTCATCTGTCACCTCAGGTCCAGAGGGACTGACCACCCCTCAGCGACTAACCTTGTGCAAAACATTTCATTGTCATTGAATGCATACGACAGCAATCTGTGTCTGTCTGTCTATCTGTCTGTATCTCTCTCTCTCTCTCTCTCTCTCTCTCTCTCTCTCTCTCTCTCTCTCTCTCTCTCTCTCCATCTCTCTATGTCTCTGTCTCTGGGCAGAAATCAATGACGTCTCACATACAATATATATATATATATATATATATATATATATATATATATATATATATATATATATATATATATATATATATATATATATATATATTTTTTTTTTTTTTTTTTTCAACAAGTCGGCCGTCTCCCACCGAGGCAGGGTGACCCAAAAGAAAGAAAATTCCCAAAATAAAATACTTTCATCATCATTCAACACTTTCACCACACTCATACATAATCACTGTCTTTGCAGAGGAGCTCAGATACGACAGCTGAGAAAAGTCCCTCCCAGCTGTCACTATCCCAGACCCCTCCTTTAAAGTGCAGGCATTGTACTTCCCATTTCAGGACTCAAGTCCAACTAAATCAATTAACTGGTTTCCCTGAATCCCTTCACAAAATGTTACCCTGCTCACACTCCAACAGATCGTCATGTCCCAAAACCAATCGTCTCCATTCACTCCTATCTAACACGCTCACACATGCTTTATGGAAGTCCAAGCCCCTCGCCCACAAAACCTCCTTTACCCCTTCCTCCAACCTTTTCTAGGACGACCCCTACCCGCCTTCTTTCCCTACAGATTTATACGCTCTCCAAGTCATTCTACTTTGATCCATTCTCTCTAAATGACCAAACCACCTCAACAACCCTTCTTCAGCCCTCTGAAAAATACTTTTAGTAACTCCACACCTTCTCCTAATTTCCACATTCCGAATTTTCTGCATAATATTTACACCACACATTGCCCTTAGACAGGACATCTCCACTGCCTCCAGCCTCCTCCTCGCTGCAGCATTTGCAACCCATGCTTCACACCCATATAAGAGTGTTGGTACCACTATACTTTCGTACATTCCCTTCTTTGCCTCCATGGATAACGTTTTTTGTCTCCACAGATACCTCAATGCACCACTCACCTTTTTTCCTTCATCAATTCTATGGTTAACCTCATCCTTTATAAACCCATCCGCTGACACGTCAACTCCCAAATATCTGAAAACATTTACTTCTTCCATAATCCCTCTCTCCAATGTGATATCCAATTTTTCTTTATTTAAATCGTTTGATACCCTCATCACCTTACTCTTATCTATGTTCACTTTTAACTTTCTACCTTTACACACTCTCCCAAACTCGTCCACTAACCTTTGCAACTTTTCTTTAGAATCTCCCATAAGCACAGTATCATCAGCAAAAAGTAACTGTGTCAACTCCCATTTTGCATTTAATTCTCCATAATTTAATCCCACACCTCTCCCCAACACCCTAGCATTTACTTTTTTACAACCCCATCTATAAATATATTAAACAACCATGGTGACATTACACATCCCTGTCTAAGACCTACTTTTACCGGGAAATAATCTCCTCTCTCCTACACACCCTAACCTGAGCCTCACTATCCTCATAAAAACTCTTTACAGCCTTCAGTAACTTACTACCTATTCCATACACTTGCAACATTTGCCACATTGCTCCCCTATCCACTCTTTCATATGCCTTTTCTAAATCCATAAATGCAATAAAAACTTCTCTACCTTTATCTAAATACTGTTCACATATATGCTTCACTGTAAACACTTGATCTACACATCCCTTACCCACTCTAAAGCCTCCTTGCTCATCTGCAATCCTACTCTCTGTCTTACCTCTAATTCTTTCAATAATAACCCTGCCATACACTTTACCTGGTATACTCAGTAAACTTATTCCCCTATAATTTTTACACTCTCTTTTATCCCCTTCCTTTATATAATGGAACTATACATGCTCTCTGCCAATCCCTAGGTACCTTCCCCTCTTTCATACATTTATTAAACAAAAATACCAACCACTCCAGCACTATATCCCCCCCTGCTTTTAACATTTCTGTCATGATTCCGTCAATTCCGTCAATCCCTTTCATTCTACGTAATGCCTCACGCACCTCCCCCACACTCACATCCTGCTCTTCTTCACTCCTAAACGATGTTGTACCTCCCTGACCAGTACATGAAATTACCGCCTCCCTCTTTTCATCGACATTTAAAAGTTCCTCAAAATATTCCCGCCATCTACCCAATACCTCCAGCTCCCCATCTACTAACTCCCCTACTCTGTTTTTAACTGACAAATCCATTCGTTCCCTAGGCTTTTTTACCTTGTTTATCTCACTCCAAAAATTTTTCTTGTTTTCAGCAAAATTTCTTGACAGAGCCTCTCCCATTCTTTCATCCGCTCTTCTTTTGCACTCTCTCACCACTCTCTTCACCTTTCTTTTACTCTCCATATACTCTGCTCTTCTATTAACACTTCTCATTTGTAAAAACCTCTCATAAGCTACCTTTTTCTCTTTTATCACACCCTTTACTTCTTCATTCCACCACTCGCTCCTCTTTCCTCCTGCACCCACCCTCCTATAGCCACAAACTTCTGCCCCACATTCTAATACTGCATTTTTAAAACTATCCCAACTCTCTTCAACCCCCCCACTACTCCTACTTGCACTAGCCCACCTTTCTGCCAATAGTTGCTTATATCTCACCCTAACTTCCTCCTCCCTTAGTTTATACACTTTTACCTCTCTCTTACTTGCTGTTGCCATTTTCTTTTTGTCCCATCTACCTTTTACTCTAACTGTAGCTGCAACTAAATAATGATCTGATATATCCGTTGCCCTCTATAAACATGTACATCCTGAAGCCTACTCATCAACCTTTTATCCACCAATACATAATCCAACAAACTACTTTCCTTACGTGCTATATCATACCTTGTATATTTATTTATCCTCTTTTTCATAAAATATGTATTACTTATTACCAAACCTCAATCTACACATAGCTTAATTAATGGTTCCCCATTTACATTTACCCCTGGCACCCCAAATTTACCTACTACTCCATCCACAACATTTTTACCCACTTTAGCATTAAGATCCCCAACCACAATTACTCTCTCACTTGGTTCAAAACTCCCCACACACTCACTCAACATTTCCCAAAATCTCTCTCTCTCCTCTACATTTCTCTCTTCTCCAGGTGCATAAACACTTACTATAACCCACTTTTCACATCCAACCTTTATTTTACTCCACATAATCCTTGAATTTATACATTTATATTCCTTCTTTACCTGCCATAACTGATTATTCAACATTATTGCAACTCCTTCTTTAGCTCTAACTCTATTTGAAACCCCTGATCTAATCCCATTTATTTCTCCCCACTGAAACTCTCCTACCCCTTCAGCTTTGTCTCACTTAAAGCCAGGACATCCAGCTTCTTTTCATTCATAGCATCTACAATCATCTCTTTCTTATCATTCGCACAACATCCACACACATTCAAACATCCCACTTTGATTTTCTTCTTCTTCTTTTAGTAAGCTATACAGGAAAACGGGTTACTAGTCCATTGTTCCCGGCATTTTAGTTGACTTTTACAACACGCATAGCTTACGGAGGAAAGATTCTTATTCCACTTCCCATGGATATGAAAGGGAAAAGCAATAAGAACAAGAACTATTAAGATAAAATCAAAGAAAACTCAGATGAGTGTGTATACATAAACGTGTACATGTTTGGTAGTGTGACCTAAGTGTAAGTAGAAGTAGCAAGACGTACCTGAAATCTTGCATGTTTATGAGACAGAAAAAGACACCAGCAATCCTACCATCATGTAAAACAGTTTCAGGTTTCTGTTTCACAGTCACCTGGCAGGATGGTAGTACCTCCCTGCGTGGTTGCTGTCTACCAACCTTATTATATATATATATATATATATATATATATATATATATATATATATATATATATATATATATATATATATTCCAAGATGATAATTCGCGTCATTTACGTTGAATTTCAAAGTAATACATGTCCCACCAGAGAAATAATATCAATATTAAATTTAATATAATAATAATATTCAAAATACGATTAACAGCAACTATAACGAGAGAAGTAGCAACGAGAGAATGGTGATAACAGCAACAAGAGTAAAAAGAATGATGTTAACAGCAACAGCAAAGACAACAGCATCAACAATAAAAGTAATGCTTTAAAACAGGTGTTGTCGTCAAGGTTATATTCTTACAAGGTGATATTCTGTTACAAACAGAGTTGAACAGCCCGTCAGCGTCCTGAGCACAACACACCACACTCGGGATCAACAAGGAGCGGAACGTCAGAATTCGCACGAAACACATTCGTGAATAATGCATAAACAGAGAGGGTTATTACCCACGAGGAATTGAAGCCATGAAATTCCTGTTAATTGCTGTCACAGACGATCTTGTTACGTTAATTTTTGCACGTTATGCCAAACTGGCTTGGTCATGTTTGTAGATTATTATTATTATTATTATTATTATCATTTTCTTTCGATATTTACGCTTTCTTTTGAAGTTCACGATTTTTTTTTTTGACAAGGACAATTTCGTCCCAACAAAACTGTGGCCAGATCGGTCAATAAAGACATAAATTCTCACAAACTACAAATAACACGAATGAATAAACATGTCTGCATGATGACATATAATCTATCAAAATGCGACATTTACAGTGAGAAAACAAGCTAAAAAAAATGTCTTAAGAAAGATACTCAAAGGGTTTAGAAGTATGGATTTTGCCACACACACAGACACACACACAGACACACACAGACACACACACACAGACACACACACACACAGACACACAGACACACACAGACACACACACAGACACACACACACAGACACACACACAGACACACACACACAGACACACACACACACACACACACACACACACACACACACACACACACACACACACACACACACACACACACACACGACACACACACACACAACACACACACACACACACACACACACAGACACACACACACACACACACACACACACACAGACACACACACACAACACACACACACACACACACAGACACACACACACACACACACACACACACACACACACACACACACACAGAAATATATAATAATTATGAATAATAATAAAGCCTGTACCATTAGTTCTCTTGAATTCAGTAATATCAAAAGCACTGTGACCTGCAGGCATTAGGTCCCAGTAAGTACTGGTAGCGATAAGCACAGGGACCAGTGAGCACTGGGACCAATAAAGACTGGAACCAGTGAGCTCTTGGACCAATAACCATTGGTACCAGTAAGCACTGGGATCCTAATCACTAGGACCATAATTATTCAGCACATTTTGGAAGTTTCATATAGCTAGAAAGGTCTCCAGGAATCGCCCCACAATCCTCTCCATTATAACATTTCTATTGATCTGTGAGGATCTTTTCAAGCGTTGCATAAATAACATCGATTTTTCAATAAACTTTTTCGTTGCAAGAGCAACACACTAATTGAAACATTTTGCGGGGATGGGGGGGGGGAAATGGTAAATAATACATTTCTTAAACAGGAAGCCCCCTATACAGATCACTTTCGACAATACACAGGGGGGTGATAAAGTGTCACTACTCGCTCGGTCCGAGTGGCGGCTCACAACCTGAAGTGCGCCCAGCCCGACATTGCCAGTAAGTCACGCAGTGCGTTGGAAATGGGAGGTAACCAGATATGCTTCCAGGAATAAGAGGGTAGCTAAAGCTGCTTGGATCTAGAGCCCATCATCGTCATCAATGCACCTCCTGATATTAGTATCTCAAAACAAGAATAAGATACTTTTGCAACATTTGAGTCTTTATTAACGAAACGTTTCGCCAGCCAGTGGCTTCTTCAGTCCAATACAGATTCATTTAAGATTCCCAAATATTGCCCAAGTGTCTCATTCTTCAATTTTTTGGTTATCTAAACATCTCAAAACAAACCTATGGCGGAGATTCAAACATTAGAGTCTGCATAAATATTTTCATCTGGTGAGGTTTGGAATGCTCCTATCCGTAGTCTGGTGCCCAGTTAATGGAGAACATTAAGTATTATGAGAGAGGGACAAGCCGAGTTATAGATATGACAGCCATAATCTAGCTTGGAACTATATAAGGGACAATATATCTGTACACGTTCCGTTTATCAATGACCCTCTAGGATTTTTTTCAACCTTATGTTTCTTTAGTTTTTTTCAGGAATTTATTTTGAATCTCCTACGAGGAAATACTGTCCAAAATAATTTATAAGAATTTTATCTGGTTCTCATAAAAAATGACGATGTCGTTTAATAACACGTATGAAACCGGTCGTCTTCGCCTAGACCTTTTAAAATTAACTACACAGTTTTCTGAGCCAGTTTTATTGGCTCACTCTGTTATCGAAAACACATTTACCACCTCAGGGAAAGACAGTGAACGGTAAATTGTCAAATGGTCAACAAAGAAACAGACCTAAATGCCTCCTGAAAAATAACATGAAGCACTGAAAGCACCAATAAAACAGGTAACGCTCAACACAGCCACCTATTTGAGGGGAACCTCCCTTGAATAGGTGGCTGTATAAAAAGGCCCTTCAAGTAAATTAGTGTGGAAGTGCCTCAGTTCCACACCTCTAGATAGAACACTGTCAGGGTATGAGGGCAATGGGAGTATTTTACTGCTTGTTGCTTGGCGCTGCAGCCAAGTGAAATAAGTGGAACAAAAATGATCATTAACCAAATTAAAATAGAGAACTAAAAGAAGTTGTTGTTAAATACCAATCTGATGTAATAATGATTATTTCCAGCAACTACAGAGACAACTTATCAGAGAGAGAGAGACGGCGGCCTGAGTAGTCTTTTCCAGGCTTAATTGTGACTAGCGGTAACCACAGACGATCTAAATACGTGGATGCTTGTTGTAGTTCCATTTAATGTTTAAATAAATCCAACGTGTACATCACAGAGGCCTCTGAGGCGCTACTGAGTATGACTATGCATTTATGAATGAATGAATGCATATACAGTATATGTGTATGTGTCGTGCCGAATATATATATATATATATATATATATATATATATATATATATATATATATATATATATATATATTATTATAAAAATTTATATAAAAAATTTTACTATATATAGTATATATATATATCTTCTTTCAACAAATCGGACGTTTCCCATCGAGGCAGGGTGGCCCAAAGAGAAAAACAAAAGTTTCTCCTTTTATATTTTGTAATGTATACAGGAGAAGGGATTGCTAGCCCTTTGCTCCCGGCATTTTAGTCGACTCTTACGACACGCATGGCTTACGGAGGAAGAATTCTGTTCCATTTCCCATGAATATAAGAGGAAATAAGAACAAGAACTAGTAAGAAAATAGAAGAAAACCCAGAGGGGCGTGTATATATATGTGCTTGTACATGCATGTGTAATGTGACCTAAGTGTAAATAGAAGTAACAAGACTTACCTGAAATCTTGCATGTTTATGAGACAGAGAAAAAGACACCAGCAATCCTGCCATCATGGTAAACAATTAAAGGATTTCGTTTTACACTCACTTGGCAGGACGGTAGTACTCTCCCTGGGCGGTTGCTGTCTACCAACCTACTACCAAGGATAATATATATATATATATATATATATATATATATATATATATATATATATATATATATATATATATATATATATATATATATATATAAAAGAGAGAGAGAGAGAGGTGCCACCTCTAGAACTGGACTGGGGACCCTCATCCTCAGAGACGAGAATAAACGTACTTTCAGACAAAACTTAAGATTGTTTCCGGAGCTGTTTGAATATTTTCTTCTACCACCCCTTATATTTTGTGAAGTTTATTTAAAAACAAAATATATTAACAAAGATGCAATGGGAAGGCGAACAAAATAAATGATATCTCAGGGCCTAAATCTCAAATACTTCATCCAGCTCCCCGGCGGTTGTCTGTGTGACCAAAATGCTGCAGACATTTTTCTCTGGAAAAATGTCTGGCCGCTTTGGAGTCCTTGTTTCTGTGATGAGTGCTTCACGTAACTCTTTCAGGAATTTTAGAGCACACTTGCCCCATGCTCCGGGGGTTTCCGACCCTACTGGGAAGAAGTTATAGCATGGTGGCAGCCCTCTGTTTTTGTTGATCTTCTGGGTGTCCCTGAAACTGGGGGCCACACCCCCTTCGGCTTCAGTGTGTGGCAAGTAAGTGTCAGCGAACGTAGAGGCACATGTGTAGTCCCCTGCAATCTGCTTACCGTCTTTCCAGGGTAGCATGGTGACTCCATATGAATAGACTCCTTACCTAGGGTACTAGACTTTGTAATATGAACTATAGTTACCTAGTTCAGTTTCCTACTAATAATATTCCTGTAGAGCATAATCCACAGCTGTGAAAAAACGTTAACCATGGCTATCAGCTCCTCCAAGTAGTAGTATTTAAACAGAATGGTATCTACAGGTGATGCTCATTTCAGTTTTTATAGCCTGAAAAGCAGTCAGAGAAAGGACTTCGAGACATTATGGTTATTAGACTATGTTAAGTTATCCGGAGATAAATCCTTTTCTTAAGAGACCCAGCTGACATCCACTTGCTGGGTAACCATGTGATGGACGTTCCTTCAGAGAGCACTGGACGGATGCTTCCTGGGAAGACTTGTTCTCGCTGAGAGAGATATATGAGGCACGCTTCCTCGAGGGGAAGTTATGACGGAAGCTCCTTGGAGAAGGTACTCATTTATGGCTTCTTTAAGGGAGCAACTGGAAGACGCTTCCTCTAGCGAGAACTGGACATATGAACCTCGGTGGAAGTATATGTGAGTTCTTTATCAGCAGCAGTGTACATGCTCTCCCCGTATGGACCATCTGACAAGTGCAATTGACGTTCTCTTTTCCCTTGGCAGGAGCGTTCGATGCACTTTCAATAGCAAAAACGGGTTCCAATCACTAGAATTTGTACACTTCGTACAATTTTTTTTCCCACGGTCCAATGCAATATCATATACCCTCGGCAGTTTCATCTGGTCTTTTGTCTAAGAAAGTCTTGACCATGGAATCTACAAAAAAAAAAAAAGGTAAACTAATTTAAAGCTTTTCAGTCTCTGTTTTCCAGATTCAGAGTTTCTAGGTCCCCGTTCCTTGCTTAATGTGTTTCCCAGTCACTGTGCTCGATGATGCTATCTTGTTTCACTTTCTAGGATACACCAGATAGAGTCTGTCCCTGTGATTGTTGAAACAAGGATTGCTCGTCAAAAAATACCTCTGTCCCTGTATTCTTTGAGTCTTTTTCGCTACCCCGGGGGAATTGGGGAAGAAGCATTGGTAAAATATTTCTCAGAATACAATACAGTGGTCGTCAGCAGAGAGTTTCCGAGTGCAGGAAAAAAAATATATACATATTTATATTTAGTTGAGGCGAGGGTGGATGAGCACAGAGGCGAGGCTAATTCGGGTCGACGTATTGGCTTTATGTATGCTAACACGGGAGAGCGCCAGGGACAACAAGTCATTTATGCTGCAACTGGAGAAGCCGCCACCATTCTTTCACTTTTACCAACACTCGGGCATTTTGTGTTTTGTAGTGGAGATGTTGTTTGTGGTGGTAGTGATGATACTATGATGTTGTGTTGTGGTGGTGGGGTTGTGCTGATGCTGTGATGTGGTGGTGGTGATGTGGTAAGTGTGCCGTGTTGTTGTATTGGTGGTTTTTACTTGTAGAAGAGAATAACACGGAAGTTTAGAATCCCTTCGGCTCATGCCAAACTATCTTTTGGAAGTAGCCAGATTACTTAACATGATACGATCAGAGCGCGATTTTTGCATTACCTCACTTGGACATCATCCACATCGATCCTCCGTCTCCTACATAGCCATGCGAGTCTCCTCTCTCCTCTACACAGCTGTGTCGCTATATGACTCCTATATGCTCAGCCCCTCATTATTACTATGATTACTGTAGTAGGTTCGCTGGTCTTGTCCCGGTCTGGGTCTTTTCAAGATGGTGACCCTGCCACTGCCATGATGAAAACATTACTAGTGCATTAGCAAAATTAGTTCCAGCTAACTGTGCATCATAAAGTTGATCTGTGGCCTATGGCAAAGGAACAGTGATATAATATATATATATATATATATATATATATATAT
>WNWK01036107.1:0-19362 GCA_009830355.1 Cherax destructor | reverse complement strand
ACACGTGGCACCACCGCACCACTAGGCCTGCCGTCTGTGTCTTATGACACCAATAACACTTTTAATATCACTTATAAAATTGTGGCTCTCACCACCCTTATCTGACACAGGTCAACGTGTAAACACGTCCATGGCTGTTCACTGACCCTGACACCACGGGTACAGAGCAGGTCGCTCCTGCCTGTTCCAGGTATTGGACCACTATGATAAGGTCCTGGATACTGTTGAGGATAAACAAAATACAGATGTAGTATACACAGACATTGCAAAAGCTTTCGACAAATGTGACCATTGTGTAATAGCACACAAAATGCGTGATAAAGGAATAACAGGAAAAGTTGGTAGATGGATCTATAACTTCCTGACAAATAGAACACAAAGAGTAATAGTAAATAGAGTAAAGTCCCAGGCAGCTACGGTGAAAAGCTCTGTTCCTCAAGGCACAGTATTCGCTCCCATTCCATTCCTCATCTTCATATCTGACATAGACAGAGATGTAAGCCATTGCTCCGTGTCTTCCTTTGCGGATGACACCCGGATTGCCATGACAGTGACCTCCATCGAAGACACCGCAAGTCTCCAAGCGGACCACTCAAAACAATATGAATGAGAAGAAATTTCAACTACTCAGATATGGAAAACTTGAGGAAATTAAAAATGTATGAGCGTATACGACAAATTTTAACCATACAATAGAGCGAAAAAGTAATGTGAAGGACCTGAGAGTGATAATGTCAGAGGATCTCACCTTCAAAGACCACAACAATGAAAGGATGGATAATAAGAACCTTCAAAACTAGGGACGTCAAGGCCATGATGATTCTCTTCATATCGCTTGTTCTCTGTAAGCTGGAATAATGCTGTACACTAATGGCCCCCTTCATGGCAGGCGACATTGCTGACCTGGAGAGTGTAAAAAGAACTTTCACGGCACACATAAGTACGATAAGGCACCTAAATTACTGGAAACGGATGAAGGTTCTTGATCTGTATTCCCTGGAACGCAGGCGAGAGAGATATGTGGTAATATACAATTGGAAGGTCCTGGAGGGATTGGTATCAAACTTGAACACGAAAATCACTCCCTATGAAATCAAAAGACTCGGCAGGAGATGCAACATTCCTCTACTGAACAGCAGGGGTGCCACGAGTACACTGAGAGACAATAAGTGTCCGGGGCCCAAGACTGTTCAACCGCCTCCCAGCATACATAAGGGGGATTACCAATAGACCCTTAGCTTTCTTCAAGAAGGCACTTTACAGGCACCTAAAGTCAGTACGTGACCAGCCGAGCTGTTGTTCGTTCGTCAGTTTGTGTACAGCCAGCATAACAGCCTGGTTGATTAGACCCTGATCCACCATGAAGCCTGTTCTCAGACGGAGCTGCCGGGGCGTTGACCCCCGAAACCCTTTTCAGGTAAAATCCAGGTAAACTTGTTTCTTCACGATATATAATTTATTTTTATTTACTGTCCTGTTTCACTGGTCACAATGATTTCACTTTATTATATTTCTTGGGGGGACACACGTGGCACCACGGGGGACACGTGGCACCACGGGGGACACACGTGGCACCACCGCACCACTAGGCCTGCCGTCTGTGTCTTATGCCACCAATAACACTTTTAAGATCACTTATAAAATTGTTGTTCTCACCACCCTATCTGACAAAGGTCAACTTGTAAATCACTTCCAGGGTTGTTCACTGACCCTGACAAATTTATTGACCCTTGAGGTGTCCTTGGATAGTCCGCAAAACACTAATAGTCCACAGAGCACTAATGTTGTATAATTCCATGAGTGTGTGTGTGTTTGTGTGTGTGTACTCACCTAGTTGTGCTCACCTAGTTGTGGTTGCAGGGGTCGGTTCAAAGCTCCTGGCCCCGCCTCTTCACTGGCCGCTACTGGGTCACTCTCCCTGCGCCATGAGCTTTATCATACCTCTGCTTAAAGCTATGTATAGAGCCTGCCTCCACTACATCGCTTCCTAAACTATTCCACTTCCCGACAACTCTGTGACTGAAGAAATACTTCCTAACATCTCTGTGATTCATCTGAGTCTTCAACTTCCAACTGTGTCCCCTTGTTGTTGTGTCCCATCTCTGGAACATTCTGTCTCTGTCCACTTTGTCAATTCCTCTCAGTATCTTATATGTTGTTATCATGTCCCCCTATCTCTCCTGTCCTTCAGTGTCGTCAGGTCGATTTCCCTTAACCTCCCCTCGTAGGACATACCCCTTAGCTCCGGGACCAGTTTTGTTGCAAACCTTTGCACATTCTCGAGCTTCTTCACATGCTTGGCTAGGTGTGGGTTCCAAACTGGTGCTGCATACTCCAGTATGGGCCTAACGTACACAGTGTACAGGGTCCTGAACGATTCTTTATTAAGATGTCGGAATACTGTTCTTAGGTTTGCTAGGCGCCCGTATGCTACAGCAGTTATTTGGTTGATGTGCGCCTCAGGAGATGTGCCTGGTGTTATACTCACCCCAAGGTCTTTTTTCTTGATTGAGGTTTGCAGTATCTGACCCCCTAAGCTGTACTCCGTCTGCGGTCTTCTTTGCCCTTCCCCAATCTTCATGACTTTGCACTTGGTGTGGTTGAACTCCAGGAGCCAGTTGCTGGACCAGGCTTGCAGCCTGTACAGATCCCTTTGTAGTTCTGCCTGGTCCTCGTCCGATTGAATTCTTCTCATCAACTTTACATCATCTGCAAACAGGGACACTTCGGAGTCTATTCCTTCCGTCATGTCGTTCACAAATACCAGAAATAGCACTGGTCCCAGGACTGACCCCTGTGGAACCCCGCTCGTCACCGGCGCCCACTCTGACACCTCGCCACGTACCATGACTCGCTGCTGTCTTCCTGACAGGTATTCCCTGATTCAATGTAGTGCCTTCCCTGTTACCCCTGCCTGGTCCTCCAGCTTCTGCACTAATCTCTTGTGTGGAACTGTGTCAAACGCCTTCTTACAATCCAAGAATATGCAATATACCCACCCCTCTCTCTCTTGCCTTATTGCTGTCACCCTGTCGTAGAACTCCAGTAGGTTTGTGACACAGGATTTCCCGTCCCTGAAACCGTGTTGGCCGTCGTTGATAAGCTTATTCCATTCTAGGTGCTCAACCACTCTTCTCCTGACTATCTTCTCCAAGACCTTGCATACTATACATATCAGTGACACTGGTCTGTAGTTAAGTGCTACGTTCCTGTCTCCTTTTTTAAAAATTGGAACTACATTTGCTGTCTTCCAAACCTCAGGTAGTTGCCCTGTTTCGATAGATGTGTTGAAGATCGTTGTTAGGGGACACATAGCTCCTCTGCTCCCTCTCTCAGGACCCATGGAGAGATGTTATCTGGCACCATCGCCTTTGAGGTATCTAGCTCGCTTAGTAGCCTCTTCACTTCCTCGTCATTTGTGTGTATTGTGTCCAGCACTTTATGGTGTACCCTACCTCTCCTCCTTTCTGGAGGCCCTTCTATCTCCTCTGTGAACACCTCTGTGAATCTCATGTTGAGCTCCTCACACCCTTCCCGGTCATTTCTTGTGACCTCCCCTCCTACCTTCCTCAGCCTGATCACCTGGTCCTTGACTGTTGTTCTCCTCCTGATGTGGCTGTACAGCAGCTTTGGGTCAGATTTGGCTTTCGCTGCTATGTCATTCTCGTACTGTCTTTGGGCCTCCCTTCTGATCTGTGTATATTCATTTTTGGCTCTACGACTGCTCTCCTTATTCTCGGGGTTCTTTCCTGTGTGTGTGTTTGTGTGTGTACTCATCTAATTGTGGTTGCAGTGGTCGAGACTCAGCTCCTGGCCCCGCCTCTTCGCTGTCCGCTACTGGGTCTCTGCTCTCCCTGCTACATGAGCTTTATCATACCTCGTCTTAAAACTGTGTATGGTTCCTGCCTCCACTATATCTTTCTCAAGACTATTCCACTTCCTGACTACTCTGTGGCTGAAGAAATGCTTCCTAACATCCCTTTGACTCATCTGAGTCTTCAGCTTCCAGTTGTGTCCCCTTGTTTCTGTGTTCCCTCTCTGGAACATCATGTCACTGTCTACCTTGTCGATTCCCCGCAGTATTTTGTATGTCGTTATCATGTCTCCTCCGACCCTTCTTTCCTCCAGTGTTGTTAGTCCTATTTCCCTCAACCTTTCTTCATAGGACAGACCCTAAATTGTGGAACTAACGTAGTCGCAAACCTTTGCACTTTCTCTAGTTTCTTTACGTGCTTGACCAGGTGTGGGTTCCAGACTGGTGCTGCATATTCTAGTATGGGCCTGACGTACATGGTGTACAGTGTCTTGAACGATTCCTTGTTAAGGTAACGGAATGCTAATCTTAGGTTTGCCAGTCGCCCATATGCTGCCGCAGTTATCTGGTTGATGTGTTCCTCCGGAGACGTGCTTGGCGTTATACTCACCCCAAGGTCTTTCTCCTTTGCAGAGGTTTGTAGCCTTTGTCCGCCTAGCCTGTACTCTGTCAGCGGTCTTCTTTGCCCTTCTCCGATCTTCATGACTTTGCATTTGGTGGGATTGAATTCGAGAAGCCAGTTGCTAGACCAGATGTCAAGCTTGTCCAGGTCTGTTTGAAGTCCTGCTTGGTCCTCCTCCGATGTGATTCTCCTCATTAATTTCACATCATCTGCGAACAGAGACACTTCTGAGTCTATCCCATCCGTCATGTCATTTACATATACCAAGAATAACACTGGTCCTAGGACTGACCCCTGCGGTACGCCGCTCGTCACAGGCGCCCACTGTGATACCTCATCACGCACCATGACCCATTGTTGCCTCCCTGTGAGGTATTCCCTGATCCATTCCAGTGCCCTTCCTGTTATACATGCTTGTTCTTCCAACTTCTTTACTAATCTCATGTGAGGAACTGTGTCGAAGGCCTTCCTGCAGTCCAGGAAAATTCAATCAACCCACCCTTCTCTCTCTTGCCTTACCTCTGTTACTTTATCATAGAACTCTAGGAGGTTTATTACACAGGATTTGCCTTCCCGGAATCCGTGCTGTTTGGTGTTTATTATCCTGTTAAGCTCGAGTTGCTCCACCATTCTTTTCCTGATGAGTTTCTCCAGGACTTTGCACACTATACATTTAAGTGACACCGGTCTATAGTTTAGTGCCTCTTTTCTGTCTCCTTTTTTAAAGATGGGGACTATGTTGGCCTTCTTCCATACCTCAGGTAACTGCCCATTTTCAAGGGATGTGTTGAATATTATGGTAAGTGGCACACTCAGTACCTCAGCTCCTTCCTGAAGAACCCATGGGGAGATATTGTCCGAACCCATCGCCTTTGAGGTATCAAGGTCACTGAGTAACTGCTTCACCTCCTCCTCAGTTGTGTGTATGCCCTCTAGCACTTGATACATCCCTTGTTGGTGGTGCACCCTGTCCTGTCTACCCAGCTGCCTTCCTTCCTCCACTGTGAATACTTCCTAAAACCTCAAGTTGAGCTCCTCACATACCTCTTGATCGTTACTTGTGAGTTCCCCATCTTCTCTCCTCAGCCTTATCACCTGGTCTTTAACTGTTGTCTTCCTTCTGATGTGACTGTACATCAGTTTCGGGTCGGACTTAACTTTCGATGCTATGTCATTTTCGTACTGTTTCTGGGCCTCCCTCTGTACCTGTGCATACTCGTTTCTAGCTCTTCTACTAATCTCTTTGTTTACTTGGGTTCTTTGCCTTCTGTACCTTTTCCATTCTCTGACACTCTGAGTCTTTGCCTCCCTGCACCTTTGGGTAAACCAGGGGCTCTTTCTGTCCTTCCAGTTTAATCTTTTTCCTCTGGGTATAAACCGTTCCTCTGCCTCCTTGCACTTTGCCCCTATGTATTCCATCATTTCATTTATTGTGTGTCCGTCCATTTTCCTTTCCCACTGAACCTCCTGCAGGAAATTTCTCATGCCTGTGTAGTTTCCTCTTTTAAAATCTGGTTTGTCTCTTTCGGTACTGCTTTCCCTCTCCACCTGTAGCTCTACAATGTACTCAAAGCTCAGCACCATATGGTCACTGGCTCCCAGGGGGCTCTCGTGTGTTATGTCTTCAATATCTGAGCTCTTCAGGGTGAATACAAGGTCCAGTCTTGCTGGTTCATCTTCATCTTCAGGTTTTCCAGTACTGCGTCCATCATCTTGGCTCTCCAAGTTTCTGGACCCCCACGTGGTTCCTGGTTCTCCCAGTCGATCTCCCTGTGGTTGAAATCGTCCATGACCAGTAGCTTCACTCTGCTCATGTGCGCTTTTCTTGCCACCTCCGCCAGAGTGTCCACCCTCGCTCTGTTGTTCTCATCATATTCCTCACCTGGCCTCCTGCAGTTCTGTGGTGGGTTATACATCACTGCAATGATTATCTTGTGCTCCCCTGACTGGATGGTACCTACTATGAAGTCCCTTTCTCTACACACCTCCATTCCTTCCATTTCTCGAATCTCCAGCGGTTCCTTGCAAGCAGTGCGACCCCTCCTCCCCCCCCTGCTCCTTCTATCTTTCCTCAGGATCTGATATCCCTGTGGGAAGATTGCATCTGATACTGTCTCATTTAGTTTAGTTTCTGTGACAGCTATTATGTATGGGGACACCTCACCTATTCTTTCATTCCACTCTTCATACTTATTCGTAATTCCATCCGCGTTTGTGTACCAAACCTTCAACCTTGTTTCCAATACTGTGTCCCTGGGGAGATCTTGGTGGGTAGGGGTGGGTGTTGCGGGGTGCCCATAGGGGGTTGCAGCATGGGTGGGGGGGATTGTATGGTTGGGGATGGGTTGGTGGGGGAGTTTGTGGTGGGGGTGGGGGGTAGCTGTGATGGTGGGTTTTGGGTTGCTGGGGTGGGGACATGGGGACTGATGAGTGTGTGTGGTGTTAAAGTGTATGGTTGTCTTGGGGTTTTTGTGATTTGAGGCCCACTGTGGGTACTTCCAGTGTGTGTGTGTTTGCCCTGCTTGGGCTTGGTGTCCTCCGTACCTCGCTGTCTCCTCTCTCTCCTCTCTTCGCCTTCTTATCTGCTCCTTCCGGGCATGTGTGTGTGTGTGTGTGTAGTGTGTGTGTGTGTGTGTGTGTGTGTGTGTGTGTGTGTGTGTGTGTGTGTGTGTGTGTGCGCGTGTGTGTGTGTGTGTGTGGTGCCAATTAAGTTGAATCGCAGTTTGCTGAATTAGCGGAAGGAAATTTTCTTTTTGCCATAATCAGCAGAAACGAAAATAAAATATATCATTCTTTAGAAGCAATATTGTAAATCTGAACTCACCTATGTTATATATAGTAGAAAATAGTTAAAAGAGTTAGCTAGTTTCAGTTAGGCTAGCTGAGGCTTGGTCCAAAAAAAAGCTTCGTATCATTGTCAATTAAAAAAATTATCTATTATTCTGTAAAAGAGTTTTTGGGAAAACTTTACTTTTCTAAGGTAGTTCGGCCTATTCGGCAAATTCAGCTTATTAGACAAGACACACACACACACACACACACACACACACACACACACACACACACACACGCTCATACGCAACCAAATAATCTAATCCAAAAACCCAAACACTGTACCCACTGGGCCCACCCCCTTATTAAAAACTCCACCTTCACAGCAACCCCCAATAGTTCCTCACCAGGTCTTCTGCTCCACCAACCCCAACGTACTTCCCAGATCACAGTTTTAGAAAAGAAGTTGAAGGTTTGGTATACGAATGCGGACGGAATAACAAATAAATATGAGGAACGGAATGAAAGAATAACGAAAACAAAACTCACTAGGATAACAGACGCAATCCTCCTCACAGACAGGTGAGCACAGCCTTGAAAGTAACAATCACAACCATCCACAGAGCTAACTTAGCATCCCCTCAACCCCTACCACCCCACCCCAAATAAACACAATAACAAGAGCAGGAAGACCCCCCCTCCTCCTCTAACACTAATACTGCCACATCAGCAGAATACTATAGTATTCAGACTTGCCTACGACACCCACACCTAACACCAACCCCTCCTACTCCCACCCCCCAGAATACGGTTATAGAAAGGAAGCTGAAGGTATGGTACATCAAATCAGATGGGATTACAAATAAGAGTGAGGAGTGGCAGGAAAGAATCACATATTCATCCCCGGACATCATAGCAATCACAGAGACCAAGCTCACAGAAGTGACTAAAAATGCAATCTTCCTGTCTGGTTATCAGATCCTGAGGAAAGACAAGGATAGTAGAGGGGAAGGAGGAGTTGCTCTGCTTATGAAAAACCAATGGAGTTTTGAGGAGATGGAAGGACTAGTGAGAGGAGTAGCGTTTGACTACATAGTAGGAACACTTCATTCTGAGAGCCCAAAAGTGATGATAGTAGTGATATACAACACGCCACAGAACAACAGGAGGTCAAAACACGAATATGATGAGAGCAACAGAGTGGTGGTGGACACTAGACGAGGATGCTAGAAGGGCCAACATGAGCAGGTCAAAGTTACTCATCATGTGGGATTTTAACCATAAGGAGATTGACTTTGGAAATTTGGAGTCACATGAAGGTCCAGAGACGTGGAGACCCAAGATGCTGGAGGCAGTACTGCATAACGTCATGTACCAACATATTATGGACACAATCAGAGAGAGAGAGGAGACAAACCATACCACGGGCGGGGATAGAACCATACCCGTGGTATGGTTTGTTTGCAATCGTGTCATTACGATTTCGTGAGTCAGAGAGAGGAGACGATGAGCATCATAACGAGCACATCTCGTGAGGTTCTCATCAACCAAATAACTGCTGCAGCATAAGAGCGCCTTGCGTCGGCCCGTAATTGATAATGCAGCAACACACCTGGTCAAACACGTCAATAAATTAGAGAAAATGGAAACGTTTGCAACAAGACTAGTCTCATAGCAGAGTTTATTTTTTTTCCTACGAGGAGAGGTTAAGGGAACTCACTCAGGCAACACTGGATGATAGGAGAGATAGGGGGGGGGACATACCTGGAGTATACCTGGAGTATACCTGGAGAGAGTTCCGGGGGTCAACGACCCCGCGGCCCGGTCTGTGACCAGGCCTCATGGTGGATCAGAGCCTGATCAACCAGGCTGTTACTGCTAGCCGCACGCAATCCAACGTACGAACCACAGCCCGGCTGGTCAGGTACTGACTTTAGGTGCCTGTCCAGTGCCTGCTTGAAGACAGCCATGGATCTATTGGTAAACCCTCTCATGTATGCTGGGAGGAAGTTGAACAGTCTTGGGCCCCTGACACTTATTGTGTTGTCTCTTATCGTGCTAGTGACACCCCTGCTTTTCATTGGGGGGATGTTGCATCGTCTGCCGAGTCTTTTGCTTTCATAGGGAGTGACTCTCGTGTGCTAGTTTGGTACTAATCCCTCTAGGATTTTCCAAGTGTATATAATCATGTATCTCTCCCGCCTGCGTTCTAGGGAGTACAGGTTGAGGAACTTCAAGAGTTCCCAGTAATTGAGGTGTTTTATGGCAGTTATGCCGTGAAGGTTCTCTGTACATTTTCTAGGTCAGCAATTTCACTTGTCTTGAAAGGTGCAGTTAGTGTGCAGCAATATTCAAGCCTAGATAGAACAAGCGACCTGATGAGTGTCATCATGTTCTTGGCATTCCTGGTTTTGAAGGTTTTCATTATCCATCCTGTCATTTTTCTAGCAGATGCGATTGATACAATGTTATTGTCTTTGAAGGTGAGATCTTCTGACATGATCACTCCCAGGTCTTTGACATTAGTTTTTCGCTCTATTGTGTGGTTGGAACTTGTTTTATACACCGATGAAGTTTTAATTTCCTCACGTTTTCCATATCGGAGTAATTGAAATTTCTCATCAACGACCTTCACGTTGTTTTCTGCAGCCCATTTAAAGATTTGCTTGATGTCCGCCTGGAGTCTTGCAGTGTCTTCAATGGTGAACACTGTCATGTAAATTCGGGTGTCATCTGCAAAGGAAGACACGGCACTGTGGCTTATATCCCTGTCTATATCCGATTTGAGGATGAGGAACAGGATGGGAGCGAGTAATGTGCCTTGTGGAACAGAGCTTTTCACAGTAGCTGCCTCAGACTTTACTCTGTTGACTACTACTCTTTGTGTTCTACTTGTTAGGAAATTGTAGATCAATTTACCAACTTTTCCTGGTATTCCTTTATTACGCATTTTGTATGCTATTACACCATGGTCACACTTGTCAAAGGCTTTTGCAAAATTCGTGTATATTATATCTGCATTCTGTTTGTCTTCTAGAGCATCCAGGACCTTGTGAGGAGGGACAGCAGGTGTCTTAGGGAAACACGTCCCCAATGTTTTCCAGGCGTACAGGAGATTCGAGAGCGCTAGCGATCGAGCTACGAGATACCCTAATATAATAAAAAAGAAGCGCTAAACCTACAAGTCATACAGTCTCTGTCCAGGTTATGCATTTAGTTGCAATAGACAGGGCCGACTTGAGACGCTATGTGTCCTGGTTATGTACTGATATAAGTAAATATTATGTATGTAATTTTGAATATTCTCTCTGTTACGTCTGGGGAATTTCGGTGATGGAGGGAGTATGTCTAGAACACCAACAGTTGCAATGCTCCTTCTCGTGTTAGTTGTCTTAATTAAACCTTAAGACAGCACTATCCATCAGCCTGGCCATCTGCTGGCGTAGTATTGCTCTTGGTATACTCGGCCTTGCAATAGAGGCGCTACCGGCCTGGTGTTGCTGTACTGAACTCTGGAGAGACGAGAGGTGTTGAAGATAATGTAGTTGAGGTTAGTGTTGGGTAGTAGTGCTGTGCTGTGTTAGTGTTGGGTAGTAGTGCTGTGCTGTGTTAGTGTTGGGTAGTAGTGCTGTGCTGTGTGTTCCTTCAGCGAATGCTGAAAGAGAAAGTTTTGTGTCATGCGTGATACATAGCTGAGAAATATCTTTCACAACAAAACCTGGCATTAGTGAGTTCTGAAGCTATTTGTATGTGTGGAATGAGGAACGGGAGAGGAGGATGAACTCACTTATATGTACAGGTTGTGTTTACGGTGGTAGAGTCCCCGCAACTCAGTCCTCGCCCCTCAGTATCCCACGAGTGTTTTTGAGAGTACACACACAAAATACATATATATATATATATATATATATATATATATATATATATATATATATATATATATATATATATATATATATATATATATATATATATAGAATCTAACGACTTTTAGAAGTAGTTCAGGATTGCTTTTTGAAGCAGTTTGTAACAGAACCTACAAGGGGAAATAACCTACTTGACTTGGTTCTGGCAAGCAAGGAAACCCTTGTTAATAATTTAGAAATTACAGAGGAACTCGGCTCAAGCGACCACAAGTCAATTAAATACCTTTAGCATTGAATGGATGTATGATAGTAGGGATAATTCAGTAACGGTCCCAGATTTTCGCTTAGCAGATTATAATGGACTTAGAGAACACTTATCAACTGTGCACTGGGGTGACGAAGAGAGGTATCAATATGACAGTTTTCTTAACACTCTACAGGCTGCCCAAAGAACATTTATCCCTTATAAAGAAATTAGATCAAGTAGAAATGACCCAAAATGGATGAATAATAGGCTTAAGTATCTTTTAGAGCAGAAGAAAGGAATTTATAGGCGCATAAAAAGAGGTGAGGGTCATCTTATAAATCAGTATACGGACATTAAGAGGGACGTTAAAAAGGGAATAAGAAAAGCTAAACGGGACTATGAAATTAAAGTTGCTAGGGATTCAAAAACTAACCCAAAAAGTTTTTTCCAGGTTTATAGAACAAAAGTTAGGGATAAGATAGGTCCCCTTAAAAATAACTCTGGGCATCTTACTGACAAGGAGAATGATATGTGCTCTATTTTTAATAATTATTTTCTCTCGGTTTTCACACAGGAAGACATTAATAATATCCCAGTAATTAATTTTTACAGAGGCCCAGAAGAAGATAAATTATGTAATATCACAGTCACTAGCGAAATGGTTAGGAAACAAGTAGACCGACTGAAACAAAATAAATCGCCGGGTCCTGAAGAGCTTTTTGCAAGGGTTCTTAAGGAATGCAAAATGGAACTCTGTGAACCAATATCTAACATTTTTAATTTATCTCTTCAAACAGGTGTAGTGTCTGATATGTGGAAGATGGCTAATGTAATTCTTATTTTTAAAGCAGGGGACAAGTCACTACCGTCAAATTACCGCCCAATAAGCCTGACCTCAATTGAAGGCAAATTACTAGAGTCAATTATAGCTGATATTATTAGAAGCCATCTAGATAACCATAATTTGATTAATGATACTCAGCATGGATTCACGAGGGGCCGTTCCTGCCTATCTAATTTATTAACCTTCTTCAGTAAAGCTTTTGAGGCTGTTGATCACGATAAAGAATTCGATATTGTTTATTTAGACTTTAGTAAGGCTTTTGATAGAGTACCGCACCAGAGACTGTTAAAGAAAGTGGCAGCTCATGGCATTGGGGGAAAAGTGCTGTCATGGATCGAGTCATGGCTCACCAATAGGAAGCAGAGAGCGTGCATAAATGGGGTTAAATCCGAATGGGGACTTGTAACAAGTGGTGTTCCACAGGGATCAGTCTTAGGCCCATTGTTATTTATAATATATATCAATGACCTTGACGAGAGAATTACTAGTGATATGAGCAAATTCGCCGACGACACGAAGATAGGTAGGATAATTGATTCAAATATAGATGTCATAGAACTTCAGGAAGATTTAGGCAAACTTAATTCGTGGTCAGAAAAGTAGCAGATGCAGTTCAATGTAGATAAATGCAAGGTTCTGAAGCTCGGGAGTGTCCATAACCCAAGTACTTATAAGTTAAATAACGTAGAACTTAGCCATACAGATTGCGAGAAGGACTTGGGGGTGATGGTAAGCAGCAACCTTAAACCAAGACAGCAATGCCTAAGCGTACGTAATAAGGCAAATAGATTACTGGGATTTATATCAAGAAGTGTTAGCAACAGAATTCCAGAGGTTATATTACAGCTTTATACATCATTAGTAAGGCCTCACCTAGATTACGCAGCTCAGTTTTGGTCTCCATATTACAGAATGGACATAAATTTGTTAGAAAACATTCAGCGTAGAATGACTAAATTAATACATAGCATTAGAAATATTCCTTACGAAGAAAGATTGAAGACCCTTAAATTACATTCACTTGTAAGACGTAGAATGAGGGGAGACATGATCGAGGTATACAAGAGGAAAATGGGTATTAACAAAGGGGATATAAATAAGGTCTTGAGGATATCTCTCCAAGAGAGAACCCGCAATAATGGATTCAAGTTAGATAAGTTTAGATTTAGAAAGGATATAGGAAAGTATTGGTTTGGAAATAGGGTAGTTGATGAGTGGAACAGTCTGCCTAGTAGGGTTATTGAAGCTAGGACCTTGGGTAGTTTCAAATTTAGGTTGGATAAATTCATGAGTGAGAGGGGTTGGATTTGAGTGGGACTCGCACATGAATAAATAGAATTATCAAAGCTTATTTCTTGGGTAGCATTGAAAATTAGATTGAGCAAGTGTTCTGTTAGTGGGACGGATTGTGAAGGACCTGCCTAGTATGGGCCAACAGGCCTGCTGCAGTGTTCCTCCTTTCTTACGTTTCTTATGTTCTTATGTTCTTATATCAATAACAACAGTGCGTCTAGACTAGCTAAGGAGTCGAACCCATGCTGCTTTGACCCGCCTCATGGTGAGCGAAAGACAGATGACGCTCTAGTACACAGGACCACACAATTCTCAAGTACGAAGCATCATCTGTCTTTTGCTCACAATGAGGCGGGTCAAAGGAGCATGGGTTCGACTCCTGGCTAATAGCATTGTTGTTATTGATCAATATCACTCGTTTGAATATATATATATATATATATATATATATATATATATATATATATATATATATATATATATATATATATATATATATATATATATATATATATATATATATATATATATATATATATATATATATATATATATATTATATATATATATATATATATATATATATATATATATATATATATATATATGCAAAAAGAGCACAGTAAACAGGTGATATCAAAATATGCAAGACAACCACTATGAAAAAATAGAAGAATTCCAAGTGCTTTCGTGACTACTCACATTATCAAGGAACTATAAAAGGAAACATGACAAGAAGGCTTATAAAGGGGCAGAATACACCTCACAGTCACATCATACTAACAAAGACAACACCTCACAGTAGCGTAACATCGCACGACTCTGTGAAGAGGAACATAAGAAAGGACCTGAAACTCTTCCCAAGAATTAAGATTAGTCCAATTTATCATTAAATTCTTCCCAAATTTTATTAATTATAAATGAATCCAATTTATATAAAATAAAAGAAATATTCATATTATTTTCAAAACTGCTTTTAATGAAACATGATTCTATTATATTCCTCTCACCTAGATTATGCAGCTCAGTTCTGGTCTCCATTTTACAGAATGGATATAAATTCTTTAGAAAACATTCAGCGACGAATGACAAAGTTAATTCATAGCATTAGAAATCTTCCGTATGAAGAAAGATTAAAGACCCTTAAATTACATTCACTTGTAAGACGAAGAATGAGGGGAGACATGATCGAGGTATATAAGTGGAAGATGGGTATTAATAAGGGGGATATAAATAAGGTCTTGAAGATATCTCTCCAAGAGAGAACCCGCAATAATGGATTCAAATTGGATAAGTTTAGATTTAGAAAGGATATAGGAAAATATTGGTTTGGAAATAGGGTAGTTGATGAGTGGAACAGTCTGCCTAGTAGGGTCATTGAAGCTATGACCTTGGGTAGTTTCAAATTTAGGTTGGATAAATTCATGAGTGAGAGGGGTTGGATTTGAGTGGGACTCGCACTTGAGTTAATAGAATCTTCAAAGCTTATTTCTTGGGTAGAATTGAAAATTAGGTTGGGCAATTATTCTGTTAGTGGGATGGATTGTGAAGGACGTGCCTAGTATGGGCCAACAGGCCTGCTGCAGTGTTCCTCCTTTCTTATGTTCTTATGGACTTGCTTGATACAACCTTCTCAGCATTTTGAAAATCAATTGGATGGTTAAAATCTCTCACATGAATAAATAGAGCATTATAATCTTGTCCAGTTCTAATGCTATATTTATGTTGTTTTAATCTTAGTTCAAGACTTTTACTAGTTTGACCATAATAAACTTTATCGCATATTTTACAGGGAATCTTATTGACACATCCGTCAGCATTTTGGGGGGAATTTTTTATCAAATGTCTTTTTACTGTATCAAGATTTTTAAATACAACTTTGATATTAAAATTCTTAAGAAAGGAAGGCATATCAACCAAGTTTTCATGGTAAGGGAGAACCAACATATTTTTGGTTGAATAAGGTTGGTTGTCCCTTTTTGGATTGTAAAAAGTATTTCTAGCTATTTTAAGAGATTTATCAGTTATGTTTCTTGGGTATTTTAAATCATTAGCTATTTCATAAATTTTAGAGATTTCTTCAACTATGTAAATGAATGGTTCAGAGAACCGACGAGTTGGTAAATTAGACACATATGCAACACTTGGGTATCTTTATTGAGGAAACGTTTCGCCACACAGTGGCTTCATCAGTCCATACAAAGGAGAATCGTGAAGAACAGGAGGAGAATGAGGTGGTCAGTCCCTCAACCTTGAGTCGATGTTGTCAGTCCATCAATCTTGAATAGAATACAACATATGAGCGTAGAGGAAGCTTATATACTGTAGACAGGAGAGGTGCAGCAGTTGTAGGAGGTGTCACATTTGTCCAATGTGGAAGTAGGTCGTGCCCAAGGAATAGGCAAGCGAAGAAATCCCTGTTTTAAGATACCAAGATGTTGCAGTGTCTGATGGACTGATGAAGCCACTGTGTGGCGAAACGTTTCCTCAATAAAGATACCCAAGTGTTGCATATGTGTCTAATTCTTCATCTATGAACTCTGGACTATAAATACGTAAAGCTCTCAAAAACATTGAAGAGAAAACCGACACTTTAACTCTATCTTGATGTGAAGAGTAATAGTGTACATAGGAACAATTATTTGTAGGTTTTCTGTAAATTTTAAATTTAAAGTCAATGTTACTCTTAATAATAAAAACATCTAGGAAGGGCAATGAGTTATTTACTTCAAATTCAACAGTAAAATTTATAGAATGAGCTAAGCTATTTAATTTAACAAGGAAATGGTTTATGTCTACATTCTTAGGCATAAGACACAAAATATCATCAACATATATATACCAACTAGCTTCCCAATAGACAACAACAGGACACCTGACGCCTCAATAATTAGAGCCAAAATTAGCAAAAAAATAGAAGAGGGTACTATTGTAGCACTGAGACTCATAACCAGTGAGGATACAATCGCTCCTATGGACGTCATTACAGCACAAGCCCTGAAGGACAAACATCTAGAGAGAGCTTCCAGTACTAACATTGACTTTCCTGACATTGCAGCAGGTGAAGAACATTTAACCTTACACGATTCTGATGTGTATAAAGCTGCAATGTCATTTCCACAGGGTTCAGCAGGAGGTTTTACCGGTTTAAGGCCACAACACTTAAAACAAATGCTCATTCCAGCACTTTGTGTTCTTTCAGAGAGGCTGCTGTCTGAACTCACCCAATTTTCCAATGTGTGCCTGGCTGGCTGTGTCCCAGAGGCCATTAGACCTCTTTCCTTTCGTGCCTCACTGTGTGCCCTCCGGAAAGAGGATGGAGGAATCAGGCCCATTGCAGTGGGCAACACCTTTCGGCGCCTAGTCGCCAAGGCTGCAGTGAGAATGGTGAGTCAAGATGCTGCCTCAATGTTGAAACCAACTCAGCTCGGTTTTGGTGTTCAACAAGGCTGTGAAGCAGCTGCCCATGCAGCCCGAGTATACATCAACAACATGTCTAATGAAAATGCCTTGATCAAATTGGATTTTGCCAATGCTTTCAACTTAGAAGGGATGCTGCTCTCCAAGCAGTTTTTAGACACTTCCCTTCCCTCTATCCCTTCATAGAATCGTGTAATAGTGTGACTTCTAAACTATTGCTTGGGGACCATGAAATTGACTATGTTCTGTCTGGTCATCAAGGAAGTCACAGAGCGCTCTCCAGTGAGCTCAATATCTGGTTCATGGATGATTGTACCCTAGTAGGCACTACAGAATCTCTCCTAGAGGACATCAGAAAAATTAAAGACATGGGAGAGAGCTTGAGCCTATCTTTAAACCCTACCAAATGAGAAATAGTTTCTACCAATCGACAGATGATACAGAATATTAGTTCTGTTTTACCTGGAGCACGAGCCATTGATCCAGCCAACGGCACTCTCCTTGGTGCTCCTCTTGGGTCCAATGATGTTGATCTGATCCTAGAAAAAAAATCTCAGACCTCAGGACGATAGAAGGCAGGATGAAAGACATCGATGCACATGATGCCTTCTACCTACTCACCAAGTGCCTGTCAATCCCAAAACTTACCTCCTTCCTGAGATGCTCCCCAGCCTTCAGCAGTCTGAAACTCAAGGAATATGAGTCTCTCCCTAAGACCATGCTGGAGAGTGTATTGAATCTTTCCCTCGAAGATGGACAGTGGTTGCAAGCCTCACTTTCAGTCAGGCTTGGGGGGCTGGGAGTATGCAAATCCTCCCAGATTACCCTACAAGCTTTCCTATCCTCTTCCATAGCATCAAATGAGTTAATAAAACAAATTCTTCTGGACAACCTCAGTGACTCAGCAGGAATACAGTACACTAGCTACGTCAGTGCCATCACTGAACAGTGCAGCACTAGCTTACAAACAGTCAAGTTGGGATGGTCCCATCGCTGAAAAGATGCTTGCCAACATGTTTAGTGTTGTAACATCAGACAGGGAGACTCCCCATCTCCAAGCTGCGAGTGCACTTCCCTCCCGGGACTTAATCCAAACATTTCCCATTTCGGCAATGGGAACACGCCTCGACCCTAAGACCCTCGTATTACATTTGCTCTCTGCCTTGCTACCACAATTCACATGGAATATACATGTGCATGGTCTATATGGTCTTAACTGTTCCAAAACCAAGGGCTGGTATGCAAGACACAATGAAGTCAACGACATCATAAAGAGAACCCTTGCTACAGCTGGATGCCCAGACGATCGAGAAAACCCCGATCACTAGCAACCAACAATACCCACAACCCAGCAAACCACCCCGACGGGATCACCATCTATCCATGGAAGAATGGCAAACTCTTATCATTGGACTATACCTTTGTGTCGACACTGGCTGACACCTACATACATCACAATGTCGGGCGACAGGGAGAAGCTGCTGACCACAGGGAGGAGTACAAGATCGGCAAGTACGGGGACATAAGCCAACAGTATCAATTTGTCCCAGTGGGATCAGAGACCATGGGATCATGGGGAAAAAATGCCACATGTTTCCTTAAAGAACTGGGTTCCAGACTTATCGACACCACCAGGGACCCAAGGCAGCCACTTTCATGTTCCAGCGCCTCAGCATGGGTATCCAGAGGGAAAATTCATGCTGCATACTGGGCTCGCGTCTGGCTTTGGAGGAGCTGGAGGAGATTCATTATCTTTGAAATATTGTACCAATGTATTCATGTTTGTGTTTTCTGCCAATGTATTCTATCTATCAATAAAGATCATATAGAATATAGAATACATTGGGTGGTAGGACAAGAAAATATTCAAACAGCTCTGGGGAAAGCCTTGAGTTTTCGCAGGTTTGCGAATTGTTAAGCAATTAAAATCTCCTTCGTTGTCCACTGCATGTGGCAGGATTTGATGATATAACTTTCAAAACGAGCTTGGTGCCCCAGGGTATGGGGAAACATCGTTTGGCTCCGGCTAGACGCCCATACTTATCTAGGGTCTAGCTCCATGGTAACGACAAGCGAAAATTTGTGTATGCAATAATATCGCAAAAATCGTTCTGAACCTAAAGAAAAAAATATATTTCATTGTGTTTGTTTATTATTAAATTAATGTTAACGTATCTAAAATATATTTAGTTGGGTTAGGCTAAATTAAATTGCGCTTGTTATAATAAGGTTAGGTAGGTTTTCAAAGTTTCTCTTGGTACAAAATTATAATTTTTTACATTAACATAAATGAAAAAAATATATCTTTGAACGTATAAGAGAAAATTTTAGAAAGGACTTAATTTTAAATGAGTTCTTGCTAATTGACCAGTTTTACCTAATCGGCACGACATATATATATATATATATATATATATATATATATATATATATATATATATATATATATATATATATATATATATATATATATATATATATATA
>WNWK01036106.1:0-19362 GCA_009830355.1 Cherax destructor | reverse complement strand
GGACAAGATTGAGGACCCCAGTGGAAATAAGACAGACAGTCCTCGATGACGAAATTGATTTCTTGGGTTACCCTTGGGTCGAACCTGGGGGTTAAAAATCCAAAAAATCTTATCTTATCTTACTGACAGTTCGGCGAGTCACCATCGTTGATACAAGATTTAAACCCCTGAGAAGTTTCTTTAAAATTTTTTCATTTTCTTCTAAGGCTTCTTTTTTGTCATAGAAAAATAACTTTTTGTGTAACCTGTTTATTTCTTGTGCAGAAAGTATAATAGGATAATAAAATATAATATTTCAGTTACACAAGTACATGACAAAGTATACAGACCATAGCTCACATCAATGACATACTACTATATAGAAAGCGCTTGTTACTGAGATTTCCAGAAAATTGGGCGTTTTGCCCCAAGATGGACAACACCAGTCCACTAAACCCAGGTACTAATTTTTGGTGGGTGAACATGGACCTGGCAAACAACACGCCCACGTTGCTACTTTTGCGGGAATCAAACACAGACCATCATTGTGTGAAGGAGGTTTTGCCACCAGGCCACGGGCCTGTGGCATAAATAAGTCTTATAAGTTTTTAGATACACCTAAGTACAATTATTATTGAAAGGCCCCTGGAAATAAAGGCCCCCAATGGAAAAAAAGGGCCCCCAATGGAAATAAAGGACCCCATGAAAAAATTACTTGTCTGACTTTTTTTGGGACCCTAGGTTTCTACACATATGTTTATTATGATAAATCTATTAAACTGATTTGTGAAACCTGAATAAACTTACTTATATACATAAACTACCCAAGGTAACCCACAAAAACGATAAAATTTTTTTTCCCATCAGGAGACAAATTAAAGATGACATTTCAACTTTTTTTCATATGCAATACTTAGTGACATAGGGTAAAATTGACTTGGATAAACTTTTTAAAAGCTCCTCCTTATTTATTTATATTTATATTTATTTATATCTTTATTTACTACAAGTACATGTACAAGGTGACCCGTACTTTGCTCAGGGGGACCTGTTTAGCTCTTGAGGGCGTGTCTAGTGTCTCTCTGGAATCTGAATCAAGATGTCTTTCTTGAGCAACTCTACCAGCAGCTGAAAGAGGAGTTTTGTGTTCTAAACAGAGATACGGGATTACAGAAAACAAAAGGATTTAGAACCTCCTGTTGTGGGGCCTCAGGTCAAGAGAGGAACCTGGGCTGTGGTGGGGAACAAGGAATGAAGCTGAAGATCAAGAAAACTGTAGGAGCGGGAAACAATGAAGAACCAAAAACTACTGTGGAAACTTCCAACCCATTTTTGGTGCTACCCGCGAATGTGGGCTGTCTACTGGGAATGTCACAACGGCCCGGAAACATTGGCGGACGGGGGAATCAACATCCCCTTTAAACCCCAACGAAAACCCTCAAGAACGTCAAACGAACCCGCCAGTGAAGGTAAGAATATTGTTTTAGTTGGGGGCAGGGTTAAGTATATCTAGCAGGATAAACGGAGGCCGGCCCCTTGCTCCCTGTTTTTTCCTGTTTTCCGCGGTTTCTTTTACATGCTAGAACTTTTAAAACTGTGCCAGTGATCTTATAAGGTAATCCCTCCAGTGCCGAACAATCAACAAAAAACAGAAACAATTAAAAATTATTTCCCATATAGCAGAGCCATACTCCCGGGGGCATAGGCAATTGCAGTGAAAAACAAAATAGAACAAATATTTGTCAGGGGAAAGGGAAAGGTCTCCTGAAAAAGGATGTAGATATGTTATAGGAATACCACAGGGGTGCTTAGTATACAGATAGGATAATAAATGTTAAAGTGAAACCTACTGAAGTGTTGGTTTAAGGAGTTTCGTGTTTGAAATCAGTTGCCAGCAGTCCCCCCCCCACGCAGGTCACCCCTCTATTGATAATTTTCTAAACCGTAGTTTACCCAAATTAGTGATTCATTGGTATAAAAGAATTTCTATTGAAATACAATAGGTGACAATCTTTGGGAAATACGTAAAATGTCCAGGGAAAAAAATATAAAAGTGTCGAGTTGTGAGTTGTCAGTGACCGATTTAGCAACATAAGACCTTTTTTTCATCCAGTCAACCCAAAGTGAAAACGCATTGTTGTGGTAGGTGAAAAAACTAAAAAAAAATACAGTACATGATCTTATGCCTAAAACTCCCGGTGTAATACAGCTCTCTCCCCCTCCCCCCCCCCTTCTCTCCCCTCCCTCCCCCCCTCCCTCTCCCCTCTCTCCCCCCCTCTCCATCTCCCCTCCCCCCCCCCCACTTGATCCCCCCTTTCTTCCACCCCCTTCCCCCAAAAGGCTATCCCCCCCTTCCCCCCTCGCCCCCTTCCACGGGGTACCCCGCCCTACCACCCCTCCTCCCTATCTCCCCTTTTCCCCCCTTTCCTGACCCTCCTCCATACCCCTTTACTCCCAATCCCTCTCCTTCCTCCCTCTGTCTGACACTTTTGCCCCCTTTTCCCCACCTGTCTCCCCTTTTATACCCTCTCTCCCCCCTCCCCAAGGGCACCCCGGGGGAATATGGGGTAGCTCAGGGGGGAGGGGATGTCAAAAAGGGGGGAACGAGGGGTCGAAAAGGGGGCCCACAGTGGGAGGAGGAAACAAAAAAGTGCCTAAAACCCCCAGGTAGTAATACAGTTTCTCCCCCTTTCTCCCTCCCCCCCCTTTTTCTTTCTCCCCCCCCTCCCTCCCCCTCTCCCTCCCCCCTCTCTCCCTCCCCCCTCCCATTTCTCCCTCCCTCCCCCCCCCAGGGGGTCCACCCTTTTCCCCCTTCCCCCAAGGCTATCCCCTTTCCCCCTCCCCCCCCTTTCCCCGGGGGGAAAACCCCCCTCCCGGGAAAAAAGGATCTTTCGGTGCAGTTATAATAAACAGCAACCCCACATTCCCAGAGACATAACCAACCCCCCCCAAGGAAACTGCTATCAACATATTAAAAGACCACCTACAAGTTAATGTGCAAAGGAATGAAATAAAAGGAAAACACGATTGCTGGGAAAAAAAAGGAAAACCCTAGTATAATAAATTAAAAGACTTCACTCATATGATACAAAAAGGACCAAATTAAATCAGAATTCAAGAAATGGGGTATAATCAACGAGTGCCTAACCAAAAACGTAAAAAACCTTCTGTTTGGGCTGAAAAAAACTTAAACTGGGGCAAAATCCATAGTGTTTGCTGGATGGGAAAATCCCTGGGGGTTAAAAAGTATCAAAAAGGCCCAGAAATTTTTTCTATATAAAAAAACGAACGTGATCTCCCCAATTTCCCTTAAAAGACAACCCGACATTACCATTACTGATTACCCTATTTTCCAAAAACTTTTTAATATACGTTTTTAAACTTTAAATTGTATATTACTACTAGGAAAAAATTTTGTACTAACTTTATACAGCTAGTACCAACACCTCATACACATGTACTTTACTTTTACCTGGAGTCTACCGGGAGAAATTCCGGGGGCCCAACGCCCCGCGGCCCGGTCTGTGACCGGCCTCTTTTTTTGGACCAGGCATGATCCCCCAAAGGCTGTTCTGCTGGCCGCCGAGTCCAACTCAGAACCACAGCCCGGCTGATCAGGTACCGATTTGAGGTCCCGGGGTTCCAGTCCCCGCTTGAAGCCCAGGCCGGGGGCTTTTTTGGAAATCCCTGAGGGAATGCTGGGAGGCAGTTGAACAATTTTTGGGCCCCCTCACACTTATTTTTTTTTCCCCCTAAACGTGCAAATTGGCACCCTGCTCTTCTTTGGGGGGAATGTTACATCGCCTCCCAGTTTTTTTTTGCTTTAAGGGAGTGATTTTTTGTGAAATTTTGGTACTGGTTTCCCCAAATTTTCCATTTTATATAATAATGTATCTCTCCGCCTGCGTTCTAGGGGTACAGGTTTGGGAAACCCCCAAAAGCGTTCCCAGTAGTTGGGGGTGGTTTTATCGCACTTATCTTTCCGGTGAAGGTTCTCTGCACATTTCGTTAAGCATTCCCCCCTTGAAAGGTGCAGGGGGTTTGTGCGGGCAATATTCCAGCCTAGATAGAAAAAAGGTCTGAAAAAAGTGTCAACATGGGTTTGGGCATCCCTGGGTTTTGAAGGTTCTCATTATCCATCCTGTCTTTTTTCGAGCAGTAAAATTTTAACATTGTTATGGTCCTTGAAGGTGAGATTCTGACATGATCACCCCCAGGTTTTTTTGACATTGTTTTCGCCCTATTGTGGGTTTGAATTATTTTTGTACTCCGATGAGATTTTAATTTCTTCACTTTTTTCCTTATCTGAGTAATTGAAATTTCTCATCATTGAATTTTATATTGTTTTCTGCACCCCATTTAAAGATTTGGTTTATGTCTGTTTGGGAGTCTTGCAGTGTCTTCAACGGTGGAACTGTCATACAATTGGGGTGTCATCTGAAAAGGAAGACACAGCACCTTTGTGGCTTATATCCCTTTCAATGTCTGATATGAGGATGAGGAATAGGATGGGGGGAAGAACCCCTTTGGAAAAGGCTTTTCACAGTAGCTGCCTCAGATTTTACTCTGTTGACTACTACTCTTTGGGGTTCTACGTTTTTAGGAAATTATAAATCCATCTACCAACTTTTCCTGTTATTCCTTTAGCATTTTGTGTGCTATTCAAGGTACACTTGTAAAAGGTTTTTTGCAAAATCTGGGGAATATAACATTTTATTCGGGTTTATCTTCTAGAGCATGGGAGGACCCCTTGTCGTAGTGGCCCAAATATTTGGGACAGACAGGGGGCGGCCTGCTCTAAACCCATGCTGTCCCTGGGTTGTTTTTGGGGAGGGGTATCAAGATGGGTGGGCGATCTTGTTCTTGAACCCTTTCAAAGTTTTTTATGATATGGGACGTTAGCGAAATTTGGGTCTGTAGTTTTTTTTTTTGCCTTTTTTTACTGCCCCCTTTGTGGGCGGGTTTATTCTTTTTTTTTTTTTAGTAGCTATTATTTTGCTTAAACTTTATAATATAAATCAAATTTTTCTTCAAAAATTAATTTTATATCAAAATTTTTACTATCTGCCCATTTAATTGAATCCCCATTTATATATTCTCTTGAAATCGTTCCCAGCAAATAAAACCTAGTATTTTCCCTTTCACCCAAAAAATTTTTCGAAGCTTTAAAAAAAAATTAAAAAAAGGGCAATTCGGGGTGCTGTTTTTTTACTCTTTTTTTTTACTATTATATTCAAAAGTTTTAAACCCAAATTAAAAAATTTAAATTTTTGGTGCTAAAGTGTTTTACTCTTTTTATTTACTATTATTTTCCCCAAAAGGTTTTAACCCTCATTTTTTTACTATTATATTCCCTAGTTTTTTTTTTAAAAAAAAAAAATTCTAACTGCCACAGTTCTTATATTAATTTTTATTATAATAATTAAGGTGCTAACCAGGTCCCTTTTCTTTTTACTTTTTGTTTGCTATCTTTTCCCCCTGTCCTTTTTTCCCCAACTTTAGAAAACCCCAAAAATTAAATTTAAATTTTGCTTTTGTATAAATTGACTAAGGTACAAATTCCCGTGCCAAGAACTCTGTCAAATACCCTGTATTCTACAAACTCTTATTAAAAATTTGTAATAATCAAATAGTTCCTAAGAATTTAATTTTTTTTCCATTTTAAAATTAATTTTAAATTATTATCTATTTTTCCCTCAGGTCTAGTTATAGAATCACATCAAATTTTATGGTTACAGGAATTGATCCTGATATCAACCTATTTTAAAAGCTTATAGATTTCCAACAGCAACTGCAACTATTACACAGCAGATCAAGCAAAAGACATTACTAAAAAGGCCAACAATAACATAACTATCTTCAATTACAATGTTAGATCTTTGAGAAAACATTTATGACCTCACAGCCCCACCCAACCCTCCAGACCAATATGTCAATCATCACACTCACGGGAGACCGGGCTGAACCCCTGATACTACAGATGTCTATGCCACCCCAGGTTACACAAAAATTAAAAATTTTAGGCCCAGTCAGGGGGGTGGAATAGCTATATATTATAGCCCAACTTGAATGTATCAATAACTTTTGCAAAAGGGGGATGAGCATGGAGAATATATTATAGCTAAATTTAAATCAAAAGACCTGCAAAAAACCCCCCAAGGATAAACATCTACAGATTACCACAGTCAAAAAATTCACCATTTTTTGTGAAAAACTAGGTAACCTTAAAAACTGATGCCCCACCCCTGAACAAAGACCATTTGCTGTCCACAGGAGACTTCCCCAAATAAATCTCCTACATGACCAGGACCCACAAGTAACAAAAAAAATTCCCCAAAAAACTATGAGCAACTGCTTGTTACTTTTCCCCAATAAAAACCCACAAGAATCTCAGAGACTAGTACCCCATTTGACCACATTCTGGGCTAATACTTGGGCCCCCAAAATCAGGCATCATCACAGACAACACCCCCAGACCACTATCCGACCCCTTTTTCATAACTAATCTTGGGAAATTGCCCCCAGATATTACAAAAGACCTTCAGACTAAAAATGAGTCAGCTGTAAATAACTTTTTTTTTTTAACAACTATGATTAACATTGACTGGGCATAATGAGTTAGAAACATATACAGATACTAATGAATGCATCAAGAATTTCCTTTAAAAAAACACACCACCTCTATAACAAAAAAATTGCCCTTAAAAAAAAATAAACAAAATCACAGCTAAGAGACTTAACAACCCTGGGTAACACCCAGCATCCTTAAATCCATTAACAAAAGGCACCAATATGAAAACAATTCCCGAAGGGCTCTAATAACCAGAGAACAATCCCAAAAGCTTTCTCATCAATCCTTACCAGCCTGATAAGGAGATCAAAAATTGTATTATGAGAACAGACTCCCGAACATAAAAGGGTGATATGAAAAAAACCTGGAAGACCCTATCGCAATTCTGGGAAAAAATAAGATAGCGAAAAACAACACCATCAAATTATCAAGAGCAGATGAACCCCCACCTCACCTGCTGAGACAGCAAACAGACTTAATGTTTTCTTCTCCTCCCTGGAAAGAATCTGGAAATAAAAACCCGCTTTAAACACCCGTCCAACAGACTACCTCACAAAAACCTACCCTAATCGCTATTCCTAGCTCCCTAAACCCAATTGAAGTCTCCATAATCAACACCCTTAAAAAAAAGGCAGGAGACATAAACGGGTTACCAACTTTTTTGTACAAAAAACTTCAAAATTTTCTGTCACCAATTATAGCAACACTATTTAATAAATCCATTGAAGCCTCTACCTTTCCATCAATTCTCAAAAATAGCTAAAGGGCACCCCGATCCAAAAGAAGGTGATCAAACAGACCTGGGAAAAATTATAGACCAATTTCTAATTTACCATTGCTTTCTAAAAAATTTGAAAAAATAATTCATAGACAAAAACCCATTCCTACCTCGTCTCACACAATGTACTCAACCCCTGTCAATTTGGATTCAGGACAAACAAGAGCACAAAAAGATGCTATTACGCACATGTTGGGGTTAATATATACAGCACCCTTTAGAAAAAGAAGTCCCACTGGGAATCTTCATTGATCTACGCCAAAAACTTTTGATACAGTCGACCATGATTTACTGCTCACAAAATTAGCACACTATGGTATAAAGGGGGGACAAACTCAACTACCTAAAGTTATACCTCACCAACAGAAGCCCCAAAAGGGGTACAAATGGGCGAACTCTTCCACACAACAAATTACAGTCGGGGTCCCCCAAGGAAGTGTCCTGGGGCCCCCCCTATTCCTCATTTACATAAAAAGACCCACGAATCATCACAACTACTTTTAAAAAAACCCCTTTTTTTGCAGATGACACAACATATGTCTTCTCTCACCCAAATCCAGTTATACTGGCCAACACTGTTAATGCCAATTACAGAAAATATCAACATGGATGACGACTAACAAGCTTACTCTCAATACTGAAAGACCTACTTCATACATTTTGGGAACAAAGCACAAATTTCCACTTAACATAACACTCAATGGTACTCCCATCACAAGCCCTCACAGGGGGAAAATCCTAGGAACCCAAACCTGACAGTAGCCTTAAATTCCAAACACATATACAACAAATTTCCAAAAAAAATCTGAAGACAGTAGGCTATTATCAAAGATAGCTATTATGTACCTCAATCAGCCTCCCTTGCACTATACCATTCACTTATCTACCCGTATCTCACCTATGGAATCTGGCATGGGGATCAACAAGTTAAATCACCTTAGACCACCATAACACAACAAAAGGCCGCAGTCAGAATATAACAAATTCCCTCTAGACAGCATACTCCACCAATATTCAAAAGTCTCAAACTACTCACCGTAAAGAACATTCATACTACTCTTGTGCCTACTACATATATAAAACTTTACACTCAATATAAACCCCTCTCAAAACTCCCTCACCAACTTTAATTGGACCCATGACCACAACACACGACACAGATCCTTTTTTGATATACCCCGTGTTCATATCAACCATGTAAAAATTTATGCACATAAAGGGCCCCAGAATCTGGAATTCATTACCAGTAAATATTAAGATAATCTTGTCTGAAAATCAATTTAAGACTCAACTCAAATACCACCTATACCCAAAACTAAATGATCATACTATAAACTACTTTGAAAAATGCTCATTGTTACTTTCCTATACGATAATCTCAATTTTTAATAATATGTTACTATTATGTTACCCCACCATATTATAAGTTAATGTCAAAAATGCTCATGTTATTTTCCTTAAGATAATTTTCAATTCCATATTATCATTCAAGAATCTTAACACCTGTAACAATCTAATATCTTTATATAATAATTTAAACAGTAAAATTTCATCATATTGTAATTTTGAAAAAAATTTTTTAACTAGAATAAACTCAAAAAATTTTTCTAATATTAAGTACATAGTTTTTAAGGACTAGAATAAGCTCCCCTAATGCCATGGCATGTCAGTGGCCTCCTTGCACTCAATTTACATTGTAACTTCCGATACCCATGTAATCTGCAATGGGGAAAAAATTTGTTTGTTTGTTTGTTTGTTTGAAAAGGAATGGGAGAGGACGATATTGGTGATCACCGAGGAGGAACTCAATAAAAGGGAAAAGGAATGGGAGAGGAAGATATTGGTGATCACTGAGGGAATGGAGGGAGGATAGTTGAGGAGAGTAGAAAAAGGGAAATGCAAGTCAAAAGCAGAAGCCAAGATCCAGATCTTAGAAGTGAAGCTGCAGAGACTGACACAGTGCAGAGACAAAAGTACCTGGTCAGAAATGGAGCTTGGAGCTTTCATCAGACACAGCCAATGGGGGAAAGAGGAGGAAAGGAGAACTCTTGTATGCACAGGCACTGTCAGACTCACGGGGGCCCAAAAAAAGAGAGCAGGATACTAACAACACACAAGAGGGATATAGAAAAGCAGCCAGGGACAAGAAGAGCACCAAGTATCAACGAATGAGAGACAGTAAATACACATGAGAGGGTAGGCAAAGCAGCAGATTCACTAAACGCAGAGACCCCAACAATACACTGCAGTGGACAGGGACAAATGAGCAGCCGGGCACACAAAGGAACACAGGGCTTCAACCATGAAGCACCAGGAGATGCTAATGCATCATTGACGAGGCAATGGGAGACACAGTGGAGGAGGAAAGGGAGAAGTCGATCTTTGTCTATGGCCTGAAGGAAGTCGAAGGGGGCACCCTTGACAGAAGAAAACAGGAGGAGAAAGAAAGGATCAAAGGTATCATGTTAGCAAAAAGGGAGACACGTCCCAGGTGACAATTTTCGAGAATCAGGTGGTACACAAGGGGAAGAAATCGACCTTCAAGGTAATCTTCAAGGCAGAATCAGCCTGGATCATGATCCTGCAAGAGAAAGCATGGCTGAGGGCGAATCAGGGGTACCAGAATGTATACCTAGACCGAGACAGAACACAGGAAGAAAGGGAGTCCCTGAAGGAGAGGATAAGAAAGGAGAGGAGACAGTGAGATACGGAGGACACCAGGCCCAAGTAGAAGGACAAACACACCCCTGGAAGCACCCATCAATTGACAACCAGGAAGCATGGGTTTAGAGAGGCCGCCCTGTCTGTCCCAACCACTGGACCACTAGACAAGGTCCTGGATGCTCTAGAAGATAAACAGAATGCAGATGTTATATACACAGATTTTGCAAAAGCCTTGACAAGTGTGACCATGGGGAATAGCACACAAAATGCGTGAAAAGGAATAACAGGAAAACACGTAGAACACAAAGAGTAGTAGTCAAATGAGTAAAGTCTGAGGCAGCTACTGTGAAAGCTCTGTTCCACAAGGCACAGTACTTGCTCCCATCCTATTCCTCATCCTCATATCAGACATTGACAGGGATATAAGCCCCAGTGCTGTGTCTTCCTTTTCAGATGACACCGAATCTGTATGACAGTGTCCACCGTTGAAGACACTGCAAGACTCCAAGCAGACATAAACCAAATCTTTAAATGGGCTGCAGAAAACAATATAAGTTTAAGATGAGAAATTTCAATACTCAGATACGGAAAACGTGAAGAAATTAAAATCTCATCGGAGTACAAAACTAACCCAACCACAACAGAGCGAAAAAATAATGTCAAAGACCTGGGAGTGATCATGTCAGAGGATCTCACCTTCAAGGACCATAACAATGTAGCAATTGCATTTGCTCGAAAATGACAGGATGGATAATGAGAACCTTCAAAACCAGGGATGCCAAGCCCATGTTGACACTTTACAGATCGCTTGTTCTATCTAGGCTGGAATATTGCTGACACTAACTGCACCTTTCAAGGCGGTGAAATTGCTGACCTTAAAAATGTGCAGAGAACCTTCACCGCACGCATAAGTGCGATAAAGCACCTCAACTACTGGAACGCTTGAAGTTCCTAAACTTGTATTTCTAGAACGCAGGCGGGAGAGATACATTATTATATACACATGGAAAATTCTCGAGGGCTTAGTACCAAACTTGCACACAAAAATCACTCCGCACGAAAGCAAAAGACTAGGCAGGCGATGTAACATCCCCAATGAAAAGCGGGGGTGCCACTAGCATGTTGAGGGACAACACAATAAGTGTGAGGGGCCCAAGATTGTTCAACTGCCTCCCAGCATACATCAGGGGGATTACCAACAAGCCCCTGGCTGTCTTCAAGCAGGCACTGGACAGGCACCTCAATTCGGTACCTGATCAGCCGGGCTGTGGTTCGTACGTTGGACTGCGTGCGACCAACAGTAACAGCCTGGTTGATCAGGCTCCGGTCCAACAAGAGGCCTGGTCACAGACCGGGCCGCGGGGGCGTTGACCCCTGGAATTCTCTCCAGGTAGACTCCAGGTAGACCCACAACGGGCCTCAAATCACAACAACCCAACGGCAACCATACATTTTAACACCACACACACACACATCAGTCCCCCTGTCCCCACCCCAGCAACCCAAAACCCACCATCACAATTACTCCCCACCCCCATCACAAACTCCATCCCACCAACCCATTCCCCAACCATACAATCCCCTATGGGCACCTTGCCGACACCCCCCAACCCACCAAGATCTCCCAGGGCCACAGTATTGAAACAAGGTTGAAGGTTTGGTATACAAACATGGATGGAATTATGAATAAGTATGAAGAGTGGAATGAAAGAATAGGTGAGATGTCCCCAGACATCATAGCCGTCACAGAAACTAAACTCAATGAGGCAGTAACAGACACATTCTTCCCACAGGGATATCAGATCCTGAGGAAAGATAGAAGGACTGCAGGAAGGCCTTCGACACAGTTCCTCATATGAGATTAGTAAAGAAGTTGAAAGAACAGGAATGTATAACAGGAAGGGCACTGGAATGGATCAGGGAATAGCTCACAGGGAGGCAACAACGGGTCATGGTGCAAGATGAGGTATCACAGTGGGCACCTGTGATGAGCGGTGTACTGCAGGGGGTCAGTCCTAGGACCAGTGCTATTCTTGGTATATGTAAATGACATTACAGACGGGATAGACTCAGAAGTGTCTCTGTTTGCAGATGATGTGAAACTAATAAGGAGAATCACATCAGAAGAGGACTTTAAACAGACCTGGACAAGCTTGACATCTGGTCTAGCAACTGGCTTCTCGAATTTAATCCCACCAAATGCAAAGTCATGAAGATCGGAGAAGGGCAAAGAAGACCACTGACAGAGTACAGAATAGGTGGACAAAGGCTACAAACCTTGTCAAAGGAGAAAGACCTTGGGGTGAGTATAATGCCAGCACGTCTCCGGAGGCACACATCAACCAGATAACTGCGGCAGCATATGGGCGACTGGCAAACCTAAGATTAGCATTCCGTTACCTTAACAAGGAATCGTTCAAGACACTGTACACCATGTACGTCAGGCCTATACTAGAGTATGCAGCACCAGTCTGGGAAACCCCAAAACTTGTCAGCACGTCAAGAAACTAGAGAAAATGCAAAGGTTTGCGACAAGGCTAGTTCCACAACTCAGGGACTGTCCTATGAAGAAAGGTTGATGAAATAGGACTAACAACACTGGAGGACAGAAGGGTTAGATGAGACATGATAACGACATACAAAATACTTTCGGGAATCGACAAGGTGGATAGTGACAGAATGTTCAAGAGAGGGAACACAGAAACAAGGGGCACAACTGGAAGCTGAAGACTCAGATGTGTCAAAAGGATGTTAGGAAGCATTTCTTCAGCCATAGAGTAGTCAGGAAGTGGAATAGTCTAGCGAACGATATAGTGGAGAGGGAACCATACATAGTTTTAAGATAAGGTATGATAAAGCTCATGGAGCAGGGAGAGGAGAGACCCAGTAGTGGACAGAGAAGAGGCGGGCCAGGAGCTGAGTCTCGACCCTGCAACCACAATTAGGTGAGTACAGGTGCAGAGGTAAAACGGGGTGCCAGAGGTAAAACAGTGTGCCAGAGGTAAAACAGGGTGCCAGAGGTAAAACAGGGTGCCAGAGGTAAAACAGGGTGCCAGAGGTAAAACAGGGTGCCAGAAGTATGGCCGTTCGTCATAGGAGATAGATTTTAGATTTTGCCACCGAAGTGGCTAGTTTATTGTGCACCCCATATCCATCCTGTGACGGTAGCGCAAGAGCATATGGATACACAAAGGCCTAGGCACTAGGCCCCAAAGGGTTACCAATTGTAAATTTGGGTTTATATCTACATTTCAGTTATTCGTTACAAGCAAATTTAGGAAATTTGCTTAGTACAATTGGTATCTTATATCATAAATAAGATATCTTGACATGTCGCATAGGTTATTATACTGTCTATGTCTATTTTCCCTCAATAAGTGCAATTAAGCCCATAGTGTTCAAACAGACCATATGCCTGATCACATAATTTGCATTTAGTTTGATCATCATCTGTGTATCTCCCAAACTGCCAGAAGTACTTGTAGCCAGCCGAAGCCCTGCCACCACAACATCAGTCAGTCTGTTCATTTGCACTTTCTCCATAAACATACTTATCTACGTTCATGTTATCATAGTGGGTTATAGATCTACTCAGGCTTCTAACTGCATTCCTATAGCTATCTTTTTCCCATTATTTGTTTCTCCTAATATTATTCCTAATGCTAGACACAGATATACCAGTTATATTCTGCATTCTCCTTATGGGTGCTCTTCTTGGCCTAATATATCAACTTTATCATGAAGGAGTAATCCAATGTGTGACGGAATCCATAGCAAATGTACTTTAAATTTCCCTTTGCCCCTGATTTTAGTATCTATACCTGGCTTCTCCAATGAGTATGCTGTTAGAGTCATTATATGAGTCAAGAGCCTTCAATGAGACATAGAATCAGAAAATGATGTTAGAGTCAAGCTCATGTCATAAGTTAGCTTAGTGCCATTAGATTGCAAACAATCAGTTTGCAGTGTAGACGCCCAGTTGTTAATTCATGCCTAGTTCAAACAAATTATTATTGTTCTTAACTGGGAGGTGGCAACCAGAGCATTTGCAGCCCTGCCAGAAGACCCCTGTTTAGATCCATCAGTGTATATAACTTGAGATAACTTATTATTACCAGCTAGGCGAAAAATTTTCTTCTTAGCAGTTGTTTTTACAAGGATTTAAGGAAGGGATTACTAGCAATGAGCTTCTTGGGAGGGACTTGCAGGTATGTGATATTAATTGAACACATCTTCCATGGATGGGTGAAATGCTCTTGTTGCCACAGTGATACAATTCATGCAGGTTGTAAAACTTAATGTAATTGCTGTAATTGCATGTTATAATTTGAGGCAGGTCAGGGGGAATCAAATGCCTCTCCAGAGGAGGGCTCACCTGACTTAGTTTTTTCTGTAACACCTATAACCTTAACAGGTACCTTGGTTAAATAAGTGCTCTTTGTTGGTGCCTGTGACATGACTACTTCATCATTCATTGGGGGTGGGTCCTGTGCATCTGACTCATCTCCAGCTTCCAGGGGGTTACATGTAGCGTCCGTCTGACTTTTGGGAGATGTGTGTATTGGGAGGAGTGACATGTTTTATCCCTAAAATTCAGGGGGATGCATAGGTATGGGTGGTAAACTATCAGTAGTTCCACATGTGCAGCAGGGTTGGCTAGCTCCTCCACAATTGGTGTGTGATGGCACTCTGGTATCACCAGAATCATTTGCAGGAAGGTGGACTCGTCCACACTTTGCAGAGATTCAGTCTCAGATCTGGGTTTTGGTAGACTGGATGGCCTTCGTCCTCAAATGGCATTAAAGGACTGTTGTCATTTTTACGTCGAAGGTTGTTTGGGTTCCGACTGCAGTCCTTTTGGGAAACTGTAACCTTCTTCTTTACAGTTAATGCACTTATACTTTTGGCTGTCAAAGCCTACTGTGCATTTCTATTGAATGTTTCCAGCACACTTACCACACCAAGAATGTAGTATTCCACAGGCTAATGCTCACATGGCCATATGTTGGCACTTGTAACACCTATGTTGAGGGGTAGGTACACGTCGATGGGTAGGAAACGTAGTCCAGGCACCCAGATATTTCGGGGAGGGGCACAGGGCCACCTAACTGGCATAATGTGGGATTTTCCTTTAAGTCTCTTGGGCTTGATGATATGCTCGCTTAGAGTCAAATGGGATGGTCCATATCGAGAGGGTATCCAAATATTATGATACTGACCCCTTTTTAAAGTGATACGTGTCTGATGGAGGGCGAAGCAGCTTAATATCCCCATAGGTTGTGTTAGTAGATCACTGATCAGTTCTTTGTTCTGTCTCCCCAAACACAAGTTGTGTGAGTTTTCAAAAGTGGATCTCGCCTTTGATGTGCATTTACTGCTGCCATTAGCTATGCACACCTATCCTGCAGCAGGGTGTTGTGAGTTCAGCTTAACACAGTCTTTCTTAGAAGAAAGGCTTTTTGCACCTGTGTGCACCATGACGTCAGGTTCACATTGCCTACGAGTCAATGAGCCTGACTACGTCGGCGCTCAAACCCATGCACAGAAGCCTCCAAACTTTCCTCAGCACTGGTGAACATCCCTCCAGATGGATCGAAAACTGGAACCGACCTCCGCATGAATCAGATACATGATCTGTGGCAAGTAAGGCAACAGCGGCACTTCTCCGCTCCATGGAATATTACCCCATTCCAAACTACCATCCCTCCATTTCCCCAAACTACTTCTTAAATCACAACCAAAGCTTCGCCTTGAAGACAAACATGATGCCTTAAGCTGTATTGATAATTTAGCCAAACAGCACACTCTATCACAAATTATTTACGTTGATGGTTCTGTTCACCAATCCACTGGTGCAGCTGGAAGTGCTGTGTTGCCCACAGAGTGATGGCTCTCTTAAAGAAATTGGAGCACGCATCAATAACTGGGAATCTACCTTCAGACAGAACTGTTTGCCATACTCCTTGCACTCAAATGCGTCCATGTATCTGGGGTTAACTTTTAATTGTAACTGATTCTCTGTCATCCATAAATGCTCTCAACTCACCAAGTATAATTTGTAGCATGCTCCGGGAAGCCAGGCACAGGATGGTAGGATTCGGGGATAGTAGAGTCAGAGTGACATGCTGGATTCCATCTCACATTTCTTCAGATGCTGATAGAACTGATAAATGGCTAAGTCTTATGCTTTTCAAAGAGGGGAAGATTACAATCTTGGCTTGTCAGTTAGCAGTTTGAGAACAAAAAGAAAAGAACTTCAACTGAATTTTATTGACTTAAGACTCGGGAGATTGACACCAGTCATCCATCTATCATCATTCTATCATGCAGGAGGAGCCACATGTCTATGGTTCCAACAAAATAAGCAGACTCTTGGATGTCACTACCGCCCGCCTCCGACTGGGTTAAAGTATCTTTGGCAGGTTAAATCACCACCACCCCAGATGTACACCAAACAAAAATGTAAACTTTTGCCAGTTAGATTATTGTCACACCTGCATCATTATGTACTGAGTGCATAAAATTAATGAATTCAGAGAAACCACTCAGAAATGTTAAATATACAAAGTATTTTATCCACAGTGGTATATTACAGACCATTCTGGAAAATACCCTGACTTTCCCTCCCTGTAAATAAAGCATTCCACGTGTGTGTGTATGTGTTATGTATTTTGTATGTTATGTGTTATGTATATACAGTTGGGTGAGACAATAGATTGCTCATTGATTTATAATTTGTTCATGATTAAACCTTACAGACGTAAGTAAATTTATATAATTCTTACCTTGAACTAGTAATCATTACCATTGTACCTTGTTCAGCTTAAATTTGGGGCCCAGTCTTACCCTATAAACCTTTGTAATCTAAATACCTTTGTAATTTGTCAGTTTTACCATCGGGAGCTCATTCCCTTTTGTAATTTATTATAAAACTTTGAGGTCCAGTCCCTGGACCCTTATGTACCTCTGTAACTTTGACTACCGCCACAGGATGGGTATGGGATAAAAAAGATATCAAACTAAGAATAAAGAGAGGGGAACGGGGGTAATATTGATTACAAAAATATTACACAAACAGGCAAATGCCACCTAATATGATACCTCGTTAAATTAAAATATTCAGACATTACAACAAATTTAAAAATGTTTAAGGTACACTGCATGAGAATTGACAACTCACTGAATTACACTGTATAAATAAGAGATAAATGAAATGAAGAGATGGGAAAATTACGAGTAATTAATTGTAAAAGTGAGCTGTCTTTACTCCTAATTCAACAAGAGATATATTTGTAAAATGTAAAACAATGCAAAGTAGAAATACAAACAGTAATTTTATGCAATTTGAAAATATACTGGAAAACAAATTTCCTAAAAAGATGAACTAAGAACAAATGCAATACTGACACAATTAAAAAAGAAGTGATTTGAAAAGATTTCACTGAATTTTTAATTTAGCACCTGTCAGAAAAAACAATAAGTAAATTAAAATAGAGACAAAAAATTGGAATAATTGCAGAAATTAGTCACTGGAGAAAAAAAAGTTTTTAAAAAATTAATTAAAAGGGAATATGTAGATAAACTTAAATTAACTTTAAATATGAATATTAATGAATTTTTTTTAGGGAAATATTGAGCATGAATTAAAAGAAAGAAAAGAAAAGAAAAAAATACAATGTATACGACGAAGAAGGAAACTTACTGGCTGATGAACACAGAAATCAAGGGATCACTTACAGGATCTGGGTGTAAGACCAGGTTACTTACAGGTATCTTGTAAGACCAGGTTCCACTTACAGGTATCTGGTAAGACAGGTTCCAGTTCAATGAACACTTCCAATTATGTACATGTATTTATTTAACTCAGGTTACTACCATATTTACTATAGTTAGAAGTCTAACATAAGGTCTAACATAAACATTCAGACTTCTTGTATGGGTTTATGGTACAAAATGGATTGACAGACAAGGTCTACACCAATCACAATTCAAAGATGAGAATAAAGAGAGGTAGAACGATAGGTAATATTGATCACAAAATTTAATTAATGAAACTTAATCTTGAAATGATAACATTGCACAATGATGGTGAAGACAACCTCCCACACCCAACCACAAATTACATATATACACATACACGGACATATATATACATACATAAAATACATACAATACACACATATATACACATATACATACACACACAAACTAAACTATGTTGCAATGACAATGAGATAAATCACTGTCCGACTTTTTGGGCATCCTAGGTAATCCACGTTATATGTATGCAACATGTATGTAATGTGGGGTTTGTTCAGGTGTACTTAGATGAACCGGTACCACACGATTACCGGTTGGGGGTAAGTGGGGATAAGATGTTTTTTAATGGTTCTTTTGAAAGTGGAGATTGTGTCACACACTTTGATATCACTCCATATTACGAATTGAAGCCATTAAGTCCGGTCTGGCGACGACATGTCCAAAACCCGGAGGCATCCTGCCCACTATCTGACTCAGGTCTTTCCCCACATGACCGCATCGCTCTGCCCTCGCTTGACCCAGCCCGCGACCACCGGGCCGTCGAGATGGTTCTGTTTTCATCTCAAGTAAAATACGAACCAACAGCCCACATTAAGAATATTCACATTAGAAAGGCTATCGAGTATAACAATTTGGGAAAATACCCAATATTTTCCACAGAAGGTTCGGGCAGAGGGGGTGGGGGTGGGGTATTCAACAGAGCGCGGCTGTGTCACGGGGATCTTGGGGGTGGCCGGTTGCTACCGAGATGCCAAAAGGAATTTGGATTTTCCCCCCAGACAGCGATTAACAACCGCAATTATTGACCAAGGAAACTTTTGACACAGAAAAACCCCGGCATCCTACTCCCAAACTTGACCCTATGGAATAAGGGTTCCCAGCATATAAATCCACCCCCCAAAACCAAGTCACTATTAAAGACATCCTCCACGACACACACAACACCGGGAGCAGGGAATGTCCTTGGCCCCGTCTTCCCTATCATCAATGATCTTCCCCCAAGATCACAACACCTGAAACCAATACTTTTTGCACACAACTTTTATCTCCCCCCACAAACCCTTACCTTTTAAAACCTTTTAACGCGAATTATAAAAATATCAACATGGTGCCCAAAAACTTACACCAACAGTAAACTTTTTTATTATGTTTTAAAGAACAGATGATCCACAATTAAACATTAAGATCAACTCTAACTGCTCGAGGGAAGTTCCCCCATTTCAGACCTGAAATTAAATATCCCCTAAAAAAAACCAAAAAAGTGGGTCCCCCGATACGGTATTTGACCAATCAGCCCTACCACACTATACTACTCCTATCTTCCCTCCCT
>WNWK01036105.1:0-19364 GCA_009830355.1 Cherax destructor | reverse complement strand
CTGCTGGCCGCGTGCCCAACAGGGAACCACACACGGCTGATTGGGTACTAACTATGGGTATCTTTTGCACTCTTTGAAGGCACCCGGGGGATAATTCCCTTATGCCGGGGGAGGCTGTTGAACAGTTTGGGGCCCAGGCCCTTTTGTTTCCTTTTGTGTACCATGGCGCCCCTGTTTTAGTGGAGTTTGACCGTCTGCCTGCTTTTGTTTTCGTAGAGTGGTGTAGAGCGTCATTTTGGGACCTTGCCATTTTCCCCTTGGGGGATAAAACCTGCTGACTGCCATCTTTCGAATTACCGCTTGTTTTGTGGGGTGCATTAAAAAAATTGTTGTGAGGCAAACATACAGACGAGAATGAAATAGTTTGTAACCAGATTACCTCTGATGTCCCCGGGTGGGAAAGAAAAAGGGGGACGCTCCCGAGTTTTGGCATTTGTGGCCGTGGTGTAGAGTGTCACTTTGGGAACCTTGCCAGATTCCCTGTAGTGGGATCGAATCCATCCTACTGACTGTAATTTTTATTTGTATATACCCCTTGTTTCTGGAAGATGCTTTGCTATATAAATGTCGTCCCGAATAGGAAAAACTTGCTATTTTGGTTTATATAATAAGGGTATTTTGACGAAAATGCAAACAAAAATTTGGTATGCAAAAATTTCGCAAAATAATTTTGAACCTAACGAAAAAATATATTTAATTGTGTTTGTTTATTATTAAATTATTTCAAACTTATCTAAAATACATTTAGTTGGATAAGGCTAAATTAAATTGCGCTTGTTATAAGGTTAGGTAAGTTTTCTAAGGTTCTTTTTGGTACAAAATTATTTATTTTACATTAACACAAATTTAAAAATATTTTCTTTAAAAGTATAAGAGAAAATTTTAGAAAGGACTTAATTTTAAATGAATTCTTTCTAATTGACCAGTTTTACCAATTGGCACGACACATTATATTTATATATATATATATATATATATATATATATATATATATATATATATATATATATATATATATATATTTTATATATATATATATATATATATAATTTTTTTTTCAACATGTCGGCCGTTTCCCACCGAGGCAGGGTGGCCCAAAAGAAAACGAAAGTTTCTCCTTTTACATTAAGTACATATTCAGGAGAAGGGGTTACAGCCCCTTTGCTCCTGGCATTTTAATCGCCTCCTACGACACGCATGGCTTACGGAGGAAGAATTCTGTTCCACTTCCCATGGAGATAAGAGGAAATAAAAAAAAGAACTAGTAAGAAAATAGAAGAAACCCAGAGGGGTGTTATATATATGCTTGTACATGAATTTTAGTGGACCTAAGTGTAAGTAGAAGTAGCAAGACATACCTGAAATCATGCATGTTTATGAGACAGAAAAAGACACCAGCAATCCTACCATCATGTAAACAAATACAGACTTTCGTTTTACACTCACTCAGGACGGTAGTACCTCCCCGGTGGTTGCTGTCTACCAACCTTTCTACCTAGGGATATATATATATATATATATATATATATATATATATATATATATATATATTTTATATAGTATATATATAGGGAATAAATATGTTGAGTATACCTGGTAAAGTGTATGGTAGAGTTATAATTGAAAGAATTAAGAGTAAGACGGAGAGCTGGATAGCAGATGAACAAGGCTTTAGGAAGGGTATGGGGTGTGTAGACTAAGTGTTTGCAGTGAAACACACACACATCACATATATACATATAATATATATATATATATATATATATATATATATATATATATATATATATATATATATATATAATATTATATATATATATATATAGTAGGTTGGTAGACAGCAACCACCCAGGAGGTACTACCCCCTGCCAGGTGACTGTAAACAAAACCTGAAACTCAGGCATGCACATGCATATATATATATATATATATATATATATATATATATATATATATATACACACACACACATCTAGGTTTTTCTTCTTTTCTTAATAGCTCTTGTTTTTTTTATTTTCTCTTGTCTATGGGGAAGTGGAAAATAATCTTCCCCCAAGCCATGCGTGTCGTATGAGGCGACTAAATGCGGGAGCAATGGGCTGTAACTCCTTCTCCTGTACACACTTACAAAAAAAGAGAAGAAGAAGAAACTTTAAAAAAACGGGGATGCTTGAATGTGCGTGGATGTAGTGGGATGATAAGAAAAGATGATTGTTGATGTTATGAATGAAAAGAAGTTGGATGTCCTGGCCCTAAGAAAAACAAAGCTGAAGGGGTGGGAGTTTCAGTGGGGAAAATAAATGGAATTAAGTCAGGAGTATCGGAGAGTTAGAGCTAAGGAAGGGTAGCAATAGTTGAATAATCAGTTAGGGAAAGGGAAAGAAGAGGGAATTTAAATGTAAATTCAAGGATTTGTTGATTAAAATAAGGGTCGGATGCGAAAAGTGGTCATAATAGCGTGTATGCACCTGGAAAAGAGGGAGTGTAGGGGAGAGAGAGATTTTTGGAGATGTTAAGCGAATGTATAGGAACTTTTGAACCAAGTGAGAGAGTAATTGTGTAGTGGATCTAAATGCTAAAGTAGGAGAAACATTCGAGGAGTGTCGTAGGTAAGTTTGGGGTGCCAGGTGTAATGATAATGGGAGCCCTTTGATTGAACTTTGTATAGAAAGGTTTAGTTATAGGTAATAATATTTTAAGAAAAGAGGAAAAATAAGTATACAAGATATGATGTAGGGCGTAATGACAGTAGTTTGTCGGACTACGTATTGTAGATAAAAGATTGTTGAGTAGACTTCAGATGTACATGTTTATAGGGGCTACAGATATATCAGATCACTTTTTAGTTGTAGCTAAAGTGGGAGAAAAAGGTAGATGGGATACAAGGAAAATGGAAGCAGTAAGTAAGAAGAGGTGAAGGTTTATAAACTAAAAGAGGAGGCAGTTGGGGAAAAAAGATATAAACAACTATTGAAGGATAGAGGGGCTAGTGAGAGTGTAGGCAATGGGGTCGAAGATGTATGGGGTAGGTTTAAAAATGTAGTGTTAGAGTGTTCAGCAGAAGTTTGGGTTGTAGGAAAGTGGGTGGGAGGGAAAAGAGCGATTGGTGGAATGAGGATATAAAGAGAGTAGTAAGGGAGAAAAGTTAGATATGAGAGGTTTTTACAAAGTAGAAGTGATGCAAGCAGGGAAGAGATATGGAGAGAAAAAAGAGGTTAAGAGAGTGGTGAAGCAAATGTAAAAGAGAGCAAATGAGAGAGTGGGTGAGATGTTATCAACAAATTTTATTGAAAATAAGAAAAAGTTTTGGAGTGAGATTAATAAGTTGAGGAAGCCTAGGAACAAATGGATTTGACAGTTAAAAATAGGAGAAGAGAGTTATTAAATGGAGAGTTAGAGGTATCGGGAAGATGGAGGGAATATTTTGAGGAGTTGTTAAATGTTGATGAAGACAGGAAAGCTGTGATTTCGTGTATAGGCAAGGAGGAATAACATCTTGTAGGATGTGGAAGAAGCCAGTTGGAGTGTGGAGGAAGTTCGTGAAGCAGTGGGTAGAATGAAAGGGGATAAGGCAGCTGGATTGATGGGATAAAGATAGAAATGTTAAAAGCAGGTGAGGATATAGTTTTGGAGTGGTTGGTGCTATTATTTAATGAATGTATGGAAGAGGGTAAGGTACCTAGGATTGGCAGCGGTTGTGTATTGTTCCTGTATAAAGGCAAAGGGGACAAAAGAGAATGCAAAATTATAGGGGAATAAGTCTGTTGAGTGTACCTGTAAAGTGTATGGTAGAGTTATTATTGAAAGAATTAAGATAAGACAGAGAGCAGGATAGCAAATGAACAAGGGGGCCTGAGGAAAGGTAGGGGTGTTTACAGTGAAACATATAGGTGAACAATATTTGGATAGGGTAAAGATATTTTGTGGCATTTATGGATTTGGAAAAGGGTATGATAGGAGGTGGATATTGAGCAATGTGGCAGATGTTGCAGGTGTATGGAATAGGAGGTAGTTACTGAAAGCAGTGAAAAGTTTTTATGAGGATAGTTAGGCTCAGGTTAGAGTGTGTGGAGGGAGGGGGAATATTTCCCAGTAAAAGTGGGCCTTAGACAAGGATGTGTGATGTCACCGTGGTTGTTCAATATATTTATAGATGGGGTTGTAAGAGAAGTGAATGCGAGGGTCTTGGCAAGAGGTGTGGGTTTAAAAGATAAAGAATCAAATACAAAGTGGAGTTGTCACAGATGCTTTTGCTAATGACACTGTGCTTTTGGGAGATTCTGAAGAGAAGTTACAGAGGTTGGTGGATGAATTTGGTAGGTGTGTAAAAGAAGAAAATTGAAAGTAAATATAGGAAAGAGTAAGGTGATGAGGATAACAAAAAGATTAGGTGACGAAAGATTGGATATCAGATTGAGGGAGAGAGAGTATGGAGGAGGTGAATGTATTCCGATATTTGGGAGTGAACATGTCAGCAGATGGGTCTATGAAGGATGAGGTGAATCATAGAATTAATGAGGGAAAAGGGTGGGGAGCACTTGAGTCTGTGGAGACAAAGAACTTTGTCCATGGAAGTAAAGAGGGAATGTATGAGAGCATAGTTATACCAACACTCTTTTATGGGTGTGAAACATGGGTGATGAATGTTGCAACGAGGAGAAGGCTGGAGGCAGTTGAGTCAATGTGTGGTGTGAGTATAATGCAGAGAATTCGGAGTTTGGAAATTAGGAGGAGGAGCGGGATTACCAAAACTATTATCCAGAGAGCTGAGGAGGGGTTGTTGAGGTGGTTCGGACATGTAGAGAGAATGGAACGATACAGAATGACTTCGAGGTAGGGGTCGGCCTAGGAAAGGTTGGAGGGAGAGGGTAAAGGAGGTTTTGTGTGCGAGGGGCTTGGACTTCCATCAAGCATGTGTGAGCTTATTTGATAGGAGTGAATGGAGACAAATGGTTTTTAATACTTGACGTGCTGTTGGAGTGTGATGGAGTGAATGATGATGAAAGTTTTTTTCTTTTTCGGGTCACCCTGCCTTGGCGGGAATCGGCCGATGTGTTAATAAAAAAATAATAAATAATAACATGTACATGTATATATTACATAGTAAAAGAAGATACAATACATACAGTACTCTTGAGAATGTATTAATACTTACAATGGTTATGTACACTGTACATACAGCACCCATAATAGCCATTGATGCTGTGGTTGTTAGATTGGTGACGGTGGATAACGCCAGAGATGGTGTGTATAAGCAGATTCCCATGTAGAAGAACTTCATCAGCAGCTGGCACACTGTCAACAATTTACGTAATGCTGAAGACTTGAATCGTTTCTCGATGTACTGAGGGAAGAAAAAAATAATAGAAAATTTTCCATAAGAAAAATGATTGCACTAGTAGTTTTCCACAATTGTATAGCGACCAAAAAAATCATTCATTATCAGTCATTGAATATTTGTCTTACCAGAAGTGTTCAGATAAAGTAACTCAAATATCTCTCTGAGTTGCCACATAATTGCACATATTACTTAAGTTTAGGTAAGTGATTTCTCTAAATTACACAATAAATGTTATTTTAATCATTACTTCAATGTCATGTACTGACCTAAAAAAAACACTTATCTGCACACTATTACTACTACTAGTATTACTACTACTATTACTACCAACACCACTTATATGTTGTCTCGTAGGTATTCTAACCTTCTTCGCTTTTAAACATTATTTTCCCTGAAAGCGTTTAGGTGTTTTCCAGATTTCACTGTGGTGTTTTACATAATTTTTGAAAACACACGTTTATTGTTATTTCCTTATATATATATATATATATATATATATATATATATATATATATATATATATATATATATATATATATATATATTATATATATATATATATATATATATATATATATATATAACATCGAGTTTTCCTGAGGTACGCTTATTGTGTCTTCTGAGGATGAGGGTCCCCAATATAGTTCCAGAGGTGGTACCTCCTATATTTTTATAAATATATATATAGGGCTGAGGAAGGGTTTTTGAGGTGGTTCGGACATGTAGAGAGGAAGGAAGGAAATAGAATTTGGGTGCTCGATCGCTAGCGCACTCAGCTCACACTCTGAGGTCCAGAGATCGAATCTCCTCCGGTACAGCTGGAAAACATTATGAACATGTTTCCATAAGACACCTGCTGTCCTGTCCATGTTCACCCATAAGTTCAAAATGGGTACCTGGGTGTTAGTCGACTAGTGTGAGTCGCATCCTGGGACAAAACTAATTTGCCCGAAATGCTCTGCATAACAAGGGGCTTTCTATATAGTAGTATGCCATTGATGTCAGCTAGGCCTGTATACCTTGTACATGTACTTGTAGTAAATAAAGATATTATTATATTATTAATTACTTTGAGAGTGTATAAATCTGTAGTGTAGGGAAGGCGGGGTAGGGGTCGGCCTAGGAAAGGTTGGAGGGAGAGGGTAAAGGAGGTTTTTGCGCTAGGGGCTTGGACTTCCAGCAAGCATGCACGAGCGTGTTAGATAGGAGCGAAAGGAGACAAATATGTATATATATATATATATATATATATATATATATATATATATATATATATATATATATATATATATATATATATATATATATATATATATATATATATATATATATGTATGCAAAAAGATCACAGTAAACAGGTGATATCAAAATATGCAAGACAACCACTATGAAAAAATAGATGAATTCCAAGCGCTTCGTGACTACTCACATTATCAAGGAACTATAACAGGAAACATGACAAGAAGGGCTTATATAAGGGGTGAGACTACACCTCACAGTCACATCACACTAACAAAGACTACACCTCACAATAGCGTAACATCGCACGACTCTGTGAAGAGGAACATAAGAAAGGACCTAAAACTCTTCACAAGAATTAAGATTAGTCCAATTTATCATTAAATTCTTCCCAAATTTTATTAATTATAAATTAATCCAATTTATATAAACCAAAAGAAATATTCATATTATTTTCAAAACTGCTTTTAATGAAACATGATTCTATTATATTTCTCTCAACCATGGACTTGCTTGATACAACCTTCTCAGCATTTTGAAAATCAATTGGATGGTTAAAATCTCTCACATGAATAAATAGAGCATTAGAATCTTGTCCAGTTCTAATGCTATATTTATGTTGTTTTAATCTTAGTTCAAGGCTTTTACCAGTTTGACCATAATAAACTTTATCGCATATTTTACAGGGAATCTTATAGACACATCCGTCAACATTTTGGGGAATTTTTTATCAAAAGTCTTTTTACTGTATCAAGATTTTTAAATACAACTTTGATATTAAAATTCTTAAGAAAGGAAGGCATATCAACCAAGTTTTCATGGTAAGGAGAACCAACATATTTTTGGTTGAATAAGGTTGGTTGTCCCTTTTGGATTGTAAAAAGTATTCCTAGCTATTTTAAAAGATATATCAATTATGTTTCTTGGGTATTTTAAATCATTAGCTATTTCATAAATTTTAGAGATTTCTTCATCTATGAACTCTGGACTACAAATACGTAAAGCTCTCAAAACATTGAAGAAAAACCGACACTTTAACTCTATCTTGATGTGAAGAGTAATAGTGTACATAGGAACAATTATTTGTAGGTTTTCTGTAAATTTTAAATTTAAAATCAATGTTACCCTTAATAATAAAAACATCTAGGAAGGGCAATGAGTTATTTACTTCGAATTCAACAGTAAAATTTATAGAATGAGCTAAGCTATTTAATTTAACAAGGAAATGGTTTATATCTACATTCTTAGGCATAAGGCACAAAATATCATCAACATATCTATACCACTAGCTCTATTGGGAAGGATAGTGTTAAGCAATCTTGTTTCGAAAAATTCCATATATAAGTTACTAAGAACAGGTGAAAGAGATTTCCCATTGCCATACCAAACTTCTGAGTGTAAAACTCATCATTAAATACAAATTTTGCATCAACAATACAAAGTTTAATAAGTTTAATGATAGTAGGAACTGGCAATAGTAAATCATAATTAACCAATTCTTCAGATAAGAAACTTAGTAAATCATCAACTGGAACTTTTGTAAACAAGGAGGTAACATCAAAACTAACCATATTGAAATCATTTAAATCAGTTAAGGTGCTTAATTTATCAACTAAATCTAAGTTGTTTTTAACATTAAAATTAGAAATTTTTCCAACAATTGGGCTCAAAATATCAACAAGCCATTTAGAAAGTTTATAAGAAACTGAACCTATAGAGCTAATAATTGGTCTAACAGGATTACCAGGTTTGTGTGTTTTTATTAATCCATACATATAAGGTAAAGATGGATTAGTGGAAGTAAATTTTTTAATTAATTCATCTTTGCCCTTCAATAGATGTTTTATTGTTTTATTGAAATTGCTGTTAACAGTTTCTAAGGGATTCTTTCCCTTAGAAACTGTTAACAGCAATATTCGTATGCTACAGCATTTATATCAGTCTTCTCTTACTGTCCTCTTACAACTTTTTAATATTATATTGTCGCAAGGAGTTATTCCCCAACTGTGGAAGTCTGCTATTGTTCTCTCTTTTCGCAAACCAGGTACTACGGGACATGATACCTCCCACTACCGTCCCATCACTCTTACCAGTGCAGTTTGCAAGGTGATGGAACGTCTAGTTAATAGACATTTGATGTGGTATTTAGAGACGCACAGTAGTCTCTCCACTAGTCAATATGGCTTTCGTAAGGGCCGTTCTGCCATTGACCCCTTACTGCACTTGGATACGTATATTCGTAATGCCTTTACCAGTAACCACTCGGTTATCGCCATCTTTCTCGCTCTCGAGAAGGCTTATGACACAGCTTGAAAGTACAATAATATCTTGACCCAGGCCCACTCCTTAGGCCTCCGAGGCAATCTACCATTTTTCCTTAAGGCTTTCTTAACTGAAAGACATTTCCGTGTCCGGGTTAGTAATGAGCTTTCCCCTGAATTTGTCAAAGCTGAAGGTGTCCCCCAGGGTTGTGTTCTGAGCACAACACTCTTTCTCCTTGCTATAAATAATCTGGCATCAGTTCTCCCATTCAGCATTTGGTCATCGCTTTATGTGGATGACTTTGCTATAGCTTGTGCGGGTGCTGACTGTCACCTCATGGCAGTTTCCCTCCAGCATGCCATCAACCGAGTTTCCGATTGGGCCACCACTCACAGGTTTAATTTTTCTAGTGACAAAACTCATCAAATTACGTTTACTAGACGTTCAGTGGTCTCTGATCATCCGTTGTACCTATACGGCTCACTTATCCCAGAACGTGATACAGTCAGGTTTCTCGGCCTCCTGTTTGACCGTCGATTGTCCTTGAAACCTCACATTACCTCGCTGAAGGCAACTTGTCATAGCCGGCTGAACCTCCTAAAAACCCTCGCACATCTTTCATGCGGGGCTGATCGTAGCACTCCCCTCCGCCTGCATTCAGCCCTAATTTTATCAAAACTCGATTATGGCGACCAGATATATTCGTCGGCCTCCCTTGCTACTCTTTCTAGCCTTAATCAAATACATCACCAGGGATTGCGTTTATGCCTTGGTGCATTTCGGCCTTCCCCGGTTGAGAGTCTCTATGTAGAAACGAACATCCCATCCTTGTCCGATCGTCGTGATGCTCATTGCATTCGCTATTATGTTCGCTCACATGTCCTCCGCAATCCTTCCATGTATAGGATTGTCACAGATATTAGTAGGCGCTCTTTATTTGTCCGTCGCCCCTGTTTACTTCGTCCCTTTTCTCTTCGTCTACATTCACTCTTGTATTTTCTTCAACTACCACCTTTATACGTTCATGTGACATCTCCCTTTCCCCTACCCGCTTGGGAAGTTCCTGCTGTCTGTGTCCATTCTATTCCTCTACTTTGCGTGTTCTCATTCCCATGCCATCGCAGTATACACCGATGGTTCAAAGTCATCTGACGGTGTCGGATTCACAGCAGTCTTCCCGGACAGCGTCGTGCGAGGGCATCTATTACCCTTGGCTAGCATATTTATGGCTGAATTGTATGCCATTCTTGTGGCACTTATCCATATTGCATCTATGCCTGTGTTACCATTTGTGGTGCTTTATAGACTCTCTGTAAAATTGATACACCTCACCCCCTAGTTCTTCGTATCCAACTTTGGTTACGCCGTATCTCTAGCAAGCACAAAGATATTATTTTTTGTTGGGTCCCTGGTCATGTTGACGTACAGGGCAATGAACAGGCAGACACTGCTGCGCGGTCAGCAGTACATGACCTTCTAGTTTCATATAGAGGTGTTCCTTTCATGGACTATTTTGCGGTCATTGCTACCCACCTTCACACCCATTGGCAACAACGCTGGTCTGACCTGCTATATAGCAAACTTCATTCTATTAAACCGAGTATAGGTTTCTGGCCTCCTTCTTGTCACTAATGTCTAGGTTGGGAGACTACACTCTCCCGTCTTCGCATCGGCCACACTCGTCTTACGCACAGGTATCTCATGGAGAGGCTCCCTGCCCCTCTCTGTGAGCATTGTCATGTTCCAGTGTCTGTTCGACATATTCTGTTGGACTGCGCACTCTATCAACGAGCACGCAGAATTTACCTCCAACGGCGTCTTCGCTCTGCGGCCCTTTCTTTACATTCCCTTCTTGCTGATGGACCCTCCTTTAATCCTGACTCTCTCGTTGACTGTTTGACAGAAACTGACTTACAGTCCCTTCTACCTCGATCTCTTGCTACCCTCTATCCCTGCACTATCCACTGTCCTGCTGCACTCCATACCCTACTAATCATCCATCTCCCTCTTACAATCCATTCTCCCTGCATCCTGTCCAGACCAGCCACGCTGTATAACCCCTGTGGTTTAGCGCTTCTTTTTGTAGGCTTGGTTTTTTAGGCTTTTTTTTTTGTCCAGGGTGGTCAAGTCTTCATCTGCATTCTGTGGATTTTTTTACATTATTTCCTAAATGTAGAACATATAAATGAATAATATAATAAGTGCTTATTAAAATGTGATGCTATTTGGACCCTTCGAGAAATTTCGAGTGAGGGGGAGTCAGAACAGGCTGGGGAGTGACGCGGGTAGACGCCATATTGAAATTAATGTGTGACTGCTGCTCTGAATTGTGCAATGTAATCAGGCATTATCGAAGGTCAATTGGTGTATATCAGCCTCAATCCATAATTTAGAAATTGCTGACATGTACCTGCTGAAGAATTGGGATAGTGTGGAAAACCCTTATACGACCATCACTCACAGGCAAGTGCACCATTAGTGCACTCGCCTGTGTGTCAAGCAGGTGTTGTTGTGTGATCCATCTAGAGTAATTTCTTTTATGTACCCAGCAAGCCTAATCATATACAGTCTACATTATTTTAAAATTTACCATTATTGGCAATAATGTTTAATATTGTAATTATTAATTTAATGTCAGCTCTAACTTTTTGTGTGAATGGTGAAGAAGTGTTCATCGAGGGGGTTACTGTTTGGCGACCTTCTGTGACTTAAATCCCACTTAGAGTCGTTCCCCAGCCTTGGTGGTGAACGGACGTGTGTACAGAGATCCCTGGTGGTGGAGTCAGAGAACTTTGATTTTCTACAAGATGGCGGATGAATACCGGCGACAAGTACATACTGTATGCATTTATTTGCTGCAACGAGCCGTGTATCCCAGCAATGCCGACATTCTCTTGCCCTTAATTTTGAGAGACACATATGGGATATCTACAGAGGACATTTACGGGATCTCCCTAAATGGATCTGCCAGGGTTTTTGTCAAGTTTGCATCCGGCAGTGTCTACAATGGAATTGTTGACAGGTATCAGGAGAAGAGCATCGTAATCAACACAAACTTGGATGTACGTCTTCGGGATGCGTCGGTGCACTACTTGTGGATATGGATCAAGAATATTCCATTTGAAGCCGACGAGGTAGACGTCAGACAGGTATTTTGCCAGTATGGGGTCATCCATGCTGCCAACGTAGGGAGATGGGCCCATGGGCCATATGCAGGAATGCCAGAGGGGTCGTTCTCCCTTAAAATGACCCTGAGGCGGCAAATACCATCTTGTGATGGAGGCATTCCGTACCCAGGTTTACGTGACGTATGCAGGACAGCAGAGGACGTGTCTACTGTGCGGTGGCACGGGGCATATGGCAGCAACGTGTGATTGGCGACGGGGCCCATACAATGGGACTCGAGGTGAGGACGACGTGCGAACAGAGCCAGGTGTCCGAGAGGAACAGGTGCTGTTAGCGACACCTGTGGTAGAAGATATAATGGTGAATGCTGCGGGAATTGGTAAATGGAGTGATGCTGTTGAAGCGAGTGAGGAGGCCGTGTTGACATTGCCCCAGGAGTCTCCGAGTGAGACTATGGAGGCGGCAGGGGTCAACCCTGAAAGAAGTCCACTGGAGGATGCGACTGAGTTCCCAGACCCCAGTCTTGAGGACCTGAGGAGGATTCTGGATAGTCCATTGCCGGGAGAGTTGCAGAGTATGGTAGTGGAATTGGATGGAGATGTGGAGAGTCAGGGGGATGTGGGTGTTGATGGTGCTGAAGTGGTCAACTGCAGGTCAGTGGTTGTTGCAGAAGTGGAGGTGCATAGGTCTCCGGGGAAGGGGCTGACGACGATGTGATTACACCAGGACAGGGGTCCAGTAAAAAGACCTGGGTAGACATATCTAAGGGAGGGAAAGGCGGTGCCAAGTGAAAAGGTGGAGGTAGAAATGAGAAGGAGAGCCGAGGGTTTGGTGGTACTTTCAAGACTGTAGAGCCAGGATCCGTGAGGTCAAGAGGAAAACCCCCAATGCAGAATTCAAGTGTTTGAATATGAATGCCAATGGCCTCCGAGCGGAGGTTAAGAGGAAATGGGTGGAGGCAACACTGAGACGTATGAATGTAGACGTATGCTTCCTCCTACAGGAGCATAATTATAGGTGTGGAAGGGAATTAATGTTAAAGGGTTATAGGTTATATACAGGAAGTTCTGGGCATTTAAAGGGAGGGGTGACGGTGGGGGTACGGGAGACCAGCCCTTTTCATCTGAGAACATGGGAGTAGGGGGGAGGGGGTAGAATTGTTAGGGTTGAAGATGAGTGGGGCGATATTCAGGTGTGTTTTGTTGGGGTGTACATGCCGGAGTGCAATGATCGTAGGGTTAAGGAGGATTTTGTTCATAATGATTTTGTATATGCCTTAAGGGGCCTTCCTATGGTTACTACTGTAGCAGGTGATTGGAATTGTATAATTAGAGGGAAGGATGTCGAGCCTAGAGGGGCGGGATGTATGTTGTGTGCCTTAAGGGAGGTTTTGGAGGCGGTGGGGTTGGTGGATGTGGTACGGGGTGGAGGGTGGAACGTGGAACACACCTTTGTACGGAGAGGATACACGGTGCGGCTCGATCGGGTTTATGTAACGCAGGATATACAGGTGGGCAGTGTAACCTGTGTGGAGATGGGTTTTTCAGATCATAGAGGGGTTTTGGTTGAAATTGAATGTGCGTTTGCTGCAGGGTGAGGGACATCGTGAGGTTTTTGAGGAATGGTGGGGAAGATTGTTGGGTGGGGGTAACAGTATCGAGGATGTTGTGAAATGATGGGACACACGAGCGAAGATGGCAATAAGAGGATTTTACAAGCAGATGGGGTCTGAGGAGGGGAAGTTGAGGTATGGGAAGCAGAGGTATTTGGAGGAGCAGTTGCGGGAGTGTTATAAATGGTGGGGGAGTTACCCGCAGGATGAGATTGATGAACTGTGGGGCCAATTAAGGGAGATCAAAATGAAAATTTTCATGCCATTAGGGTTAGAGGGGGATTGGAGGATGTTTTATGGGGGATAAACCCTCAGCTATGGTACTGCGTAAATTTCGGGAACGACGGAAGGGCATGACGATTATGTCCTCAACGGTGGATGAGGACTTAGATGGGTATAGGAGTGGCCAGGTGATACGTAACACTGAGGGCTTGAGTTGCTATACAGATAGATGGTTTCAGAGAAAATTGCAGAAGGGGTAATATAATCAGGAGGGATGTGGTTTTGTTTTAGGTAGCATCTTAGAGAGGATTAGTCAGGAGGACAGGAATGGTTTGGAGGGACGTATTACTGAGGCCTGGTCACAGACCGGGCCGCAGGGGCGTTGACCCCTGGAATTCTCTCTCTCTCTCTCTCTCTCTCCAGGTAAACTGAGGAAGAGGTATGGCAGGCGGTACAGGGACAGAAACTTGGGAAGACACTGGGTTTGGACGGGATTTCGAGGGACTTCTATGTGACTCATTGGGAGGTTTTGCGAGAGGTATTGGTGAGGGTTTTCAATGGTATGAAGTCAATGGGAAGTATGAGTAAAGAGCAGAGAACAGGGATAGTCGTTTTAATACCCAAGGGCCGGGGTTGCGGGACATTAAAGGGATATAGAGCGATAACTTTACTCAGGTGCTGACTATAAGATTTTCGCACGTATTTTGGTGAATCGTATGAAGAAGGTATTAAATAATATTTTAGAGGGAGGGCAGTACGGAGTTCCTGGACATAGTATGAGGGAGGGGCACCGTAGGATAAAAGGGTTTGTTGAAGGTAGGGATGGGGGGGAGAGTCGTGGGGTTGGATTGGGAAACTGCCTATGACAGCGTGAATAGGGAGATGTTGCAGGGCATATTATTGAAACAGGGGTTTGGGGAGGAGGTAGTGGGGTGGGTAGGGACGCTTTATGGCAGGGCACAGGTGAGAGTGCAGGTGAATGGGAGGGTGGGGACTGTGGTGGGCATGGGACGGGGGCTGTGACAGAGGTGTCCTTTGTCGCAGCTCCTGTTCGCATGTCTGCAGGATCCCTTCTATAGATTGATGCAGGAGGGTGTGAGAGAGGGGGGAGGGGATCAGGAATGTGCCCTGTGTATCATCGGGTATGTTGATGACACCACTATCTTGGTGGGAAGCTTAGAGGGGCTGGGGACTGTTAATAAGATGATTGAGATTTTTGGGTTGGCTACTGGGATGAGTACAAATAGGGCAAAATCGAGGTTGTTAGAGGTGAGAACTTGGGTGGGAGGGGCGTTGGGACAGAGGTTTGGATGGAATACAGTGGATAGGATAAAAATTTGTGGTGTTGTTTTTTTGTAATGTGCTGCAAGTTGCACGAGAGTTTAATTCTTCTGCGGTGATAGAGGCAGCTGTGGGTAGGATGGCAGGATGGAGGCCGGGGGAGATAACTCTTTTGCAAAGGGTCATTGTGGTAAATGCATTAGTTTACAGTAAGTTGTGGTTCATAGCTGCGGTTTATCCTCTCATGGAGGAGGATATTCAGCGGCTGCAAAAGAGGGTTTTGCATTTTATTTGGGGTTATGGAAGACATTGGTTGCGGGAGGGAGTGGTTATGACTAGGGTGGCGAGAGGAGGTATGGGATTGATACCTCTGAGGAGGTGATTGATGGGGATTTACGTGAGGCAGGAATTTTTGGCGAGGGAGGGAGGGAAGGGGTGAGAGTGGACAGGGTTATGAGGAGAGCAGGCGGTGGTGGCATGGTAAGGATCTTCAGGTTTGTGAGGCACTCTTGTGACATCTCATAGTAGTCTCGGAACCGCGAAAATGCGGGTTAAGGTGCTTGATAGGGTTGGAACTGGTGAGTTGGAGATACAGAGGGACAGCTTATCCAAAGTATGATTGGGGGCTACATGGTTTTGGTTAAAAGGTTAAAATTGCCAGCCAGGTGCGGAAACGGGTTTAGGTTTCTGCATAATATATTGGCATCCAGAGCTCAACTTTTTGTTATGGGTCTAATAAAGGATGGCTCTGCCAGCGCTGGGATTTTGGAAACGGCTTTTCATGTTGTATATTTTGTGAGGATTTCGCTAGGGTTCGAGAGTGGTTCCGTAGGATAATCAGGAGGTGGGGGAGGGGGTTGTCTGTGTTGCGGGTTTTAAGTTTAGATGTTGCGGGTAGTCCTGAGGGTGTTAGGCGTGCGGTTATGTATCTGGTTTTGGATTATATTTTTGTAACTTGGGGTATGAGGGAGGTACGGGCGAGGGAGCATCCGAGCTCTTGCAGCATGGTTCTTTAGAACAAAATGCAGGAATCAAGGACTATACGGTCAGGCATGGGAGCGGGGGATGGGAATGGTACGAAGGGGTTGGTCTCCCGGGGAGAGTTGGATTAGAGTATGTATGGATTAGGAGGTATGCACGAGTATGAGAGGGGAGGAGATGGCGGGGGGGTTATGGGGCATTTGGAGAATGTATCAGTTACCTTGACTGGGGGGGGGAGGGAATGGTAGGAAGGTGTCAGGGGCAAGCAATGGGGGTTTGTCTGGCACAGGGGTCCTGGTAACGTCTAGCATACATAAGTGTATGTGAGGACTTATATATGCATATAGATGTATACGCCTGATGTTTCACCTATAATAGTTTGGTTATAGTCTGTTCTTTCCCATTTATTATATATATTTGGGAGTGGACATGTCAGCAGATGGGTCTATGAAGGATGAGGTGAATCATAGAATTGATGAAGGGAAAAGGGTGAATGGTGCACTTCAGAGTCTGTGGAGACAAAGAACTTTGTCCATGGAAGTTAAGAGGGAATGTATGTGAGTATAGTTATACCAACACTCTTATACGGGTGTGAAGCATGGGTGATGAATGTCGCAATGAAGAGAAGGCTGGAGGCAGTGGAGATGTCATGTCTGAGGTCAATGTGTGGTGTGAATATAATGCAGAGAATTCGGAGTTTGGAAATTAGGAGGAGGTGCGGGATTACCAAAACTGTTATCCAGAGGGCTGAGGAGGTGTTGTTGAGATGGTTCGGACATGTAGAGAGAATGGAACAAGACAGAATGACCTCGAGAGTGTATAAATCTGTAGTGGAGGGAAGGCTGGGTAGGGGTCGGCCTAGAAAAGGTTGGAGGGTTAGGGTAAAGGTAGTTTTGTGTGCGAGGGGCTTGGACTTCCAGCAAGCATGTGTGAGGGTATTTGATAGGAGTGAATGGAGACAAATGGTTTTTAATACTTGACGTGCTGTTGGAGTGTGAGCAAAGTAACATTTATGAAGGGATTCACTAAACCGGCAGGCCAGACTTGAGTCCTGGAGATGGGAAGTACAGTGTCTGCACTCTGAAGGAGGGGTGTTAATGTTGCAGTTTTATAACTGTAGTGTAAAGCACCCCTCTGGCAAGACAGTGATGGAGTGAATGATGATGAAAGATTTTCTTTTTCGGGCCACCCTGCCTTGGTGGGAATCGGCCGATGTGTTAATAAAAAAAAAAAAAAAAAGTAATCACAACTATCCCAATGGAAATAAGTAACTCTGACTTTTTGGGGTTTTCCTATGATCTCTGCACATATGCTGCTATGTATGATAATCAATATAGTAACTGTATTTTATTAAATGTGAACAAGCGTGGCATTTTCTCTAAAACTACAATATTACAGAAAACGAAGCTCCCTATAGATTGATAGGGTACTATTATAATAATAATAATAATAATAATAATAATAATAATAATAATAATAATAATAATAATAATAATAATAATAATAATAATAATAATAATAATAATAATAATAATAATAATAATAATAATAATATTAATAATAATAATAATAATGATGATGATGATGATAATATCTTTATTTCTACAAGTATATGTACATGTACAAGGTATACAGGCCTAGCTGACATCAATGACCTAGCCCAGCTGACCGGTGCTTCACGTCTCCAGATGTTCCTAGTCTTGCTCCTGTGGTATACAACCTGAAGTCGCGCACAGGGGTACTGTATAGAGAGCAATTTCTCCTGAAACAACAACATGAGCTGCACAAGGAAAGATGTATAGAGTGTACCAATAGCAAGATTGTCACAAATTCTGAAAGCGAGTGTAAGGCTGATGAACAAGGTTGTGGTGTCCTTAATTACAGACCCCAATGGAAATAAGTCACTCTGTCTGACTTTTTTGGGTTATCCTAGGTTTTCTACACATATGCTGATATGTATCTTTTATTTACTACAAGTACATGTACATGGTATACAGGCCTAGCTGACATCAGTGACATACTACTATATAGAAAGTCCCTTGTTATGCTGAGCATTTCGGGCAGATTAGGTCAGTGTCCTAGGATGCGACTCACACCAGTCGACTAACACCCAGGTACCCATTTTACTGATTGGGAACATAGACAACAGGTGTAAAGAAACACTCCCAATGTTTCTGCCCTGGCTGGGAATCGAACCCAGGCCCTCGCCGTGTGAAGCGAGAGCTGAATAAACTTACTTATTTACGGTAATGACGATAACTATAGTGAGCATTATGCTGAGGGCAGTGGTGTCTATGATGTTAGTAATAGTGATGAGTGTAATATAAGTGGTTGTGCCGAGTGTGATGAGGGCAGTGGTTTCTATAATGTTAGTAATAGTAATGAGTGTAATATAAGTGGTGGTGCCGAGTGTGATGAGGTTAACCACATTGACATTAATTTTGAATATAACACTGCTGATAAATGAAATTAACACAATGTTGGTAGTGGTGTTGGTGATGACAGGTATAGTGATGCTTGTAATGCTAGTGGAGGAGGGAATGTGAGTGGTAGTGTCACCTATCATACATTCACACATGAAAAGCGTCGTGCTCTGTGTAAACAAAGACTCCCACGAGGCCTCACAACTGAAAGTGAACTTAAAAAACTCATGGACCAGGGTAACACTTCTGACATTGATAAGGTCTGCTATTTACATGAACAATTTTTTCATGCTGAGAAACTAAGCCAGATCCCAGGACTTCTATAATGGATTAAAACTCGTATAAACTTCTATTTTTAGTTGGAATATTGCATCACTTAGAAAAAGATTTCCTGACCTTCACCATAAAGTAACCACCGAACCCATTGATGTTGTGTGTCTACAAGAGTGCAGAGTCCCTGAAAAATCCCAGCCCCCTAAATTACCATCATTTGTTGCATATAACCTCAAATCTACTAACTCTTGTGTTCTATATATTAAAAATCACTTTCCCATCAACTTCTCAAACATAAGAAAACAGAGGGGCAACAATACCATGGTGTTAAGATTTATATTGGGAACTCTGCTCTCAACATTTATAACTTGTATGCTCCTGCTGATAAGTTTAATTACTTGGAGCTCCCAACTTGTGTTCAGTCTGAACCTACTCTTTTTATTGGAGATTATAATGCAAGACACAAAAACATTGGAAACTCACAGTTTGGTAATCGTAATGGAAACAAACTGTTGTCACTGTTAAATAGTCATGATAATGTGCAAATTGTAGGTGACCTTGAACCCACACATATCTATGGAGGCGTCCTTGATCTGTGCCTTGG
>WNWK01036104.1:0-19365 GCA_009830355.1 Cherax destructor | reverse complement strand
TAAACTCCAGGGACTCGGAGGAGACATCCCGAAGTACTGGGATATCTTTCTCCATCCAGACCCATTACAGTAAGACTATAACTTCCTTTCTCTCAGTATCTGGCCAGTTTTCTAGGAGAAACGTTAGTGAGTTTATCTGTGGGTCTCAAGCACATGGACGCTAATATATTGGTATGTACCAGCGTCATCTCTAAGTTTAAGTCAGGAAGCTAGTGTCCCATACTACTTAGATATTGCTTAGAGGATAACCCCCTTTGAGTTTGGGATTTCTGAGTTTAGGGCAAGACACTAATACCACTTGAATTATTGCAGATTAAGGTCCTTCCCTACACGTGGTGTTTGGGGGGTTAGAGCTTAGGAGATTGGAAGACTAGGAGACATTTATACTCCATCAAGTAAGTTAAACCCTTTTTCAGTCGTGCATGTACGTGGGGAATTTTCGACTGCAGTCAGCTAGAAATTCTGTCCATAAGCCACTTGTAAGTCTGAGAGAAGGTCTCAGAGTGTCGGTGTCAACAGTGCTTGCCAGAGGGAAGCTTTCAAGGAGGCAGTTCAAAGACAAATTTCTGTATACATAGAAGTGAGGAGGTTTATTTCTGGGCCCTCAACACTTAACTGCTGTGGAAAATATTGGGTATTTTCCCGAAAGGGTTATACTTGATAACCTTTCCAATGTAAATATTCTTAATGTATTAATGACTGGAGGAAGCCATAAATGCAGTCACTGTGTGTCTTACACAAAAACGTCACCCCAATGTAAATATTCTCTATAGAGGATGCTGTTGAACCAGTGCATAAATTGTGGGAACTGGACAGTATCTGAATTAATGTAAATGAAGAAAGTCCAGATGATTCCTTCACTCAGAACAATACCTGAAGGATGTTAAATTTGAGTCTGGACAATACTGGGTGCGACTCCCATGGAAGCTGAACCATCCAGAATTACCTACTAATTACCGGATGGCGTATGGACAATTAAAGGCCCAGCTTCATGAATTGAGTAAGACACCAGAATTGCTGACTGCTTATAATGGGATCTTAATGAACAGTTAATTAACCAGTTCATAGAGGAGGTACCCCTGAGCAAGCCAAGATTCATGGCCACTACTTACCTCATCACGGAGGAAGAAGGATTCGAAAACCACTCCTTTGAGGATCATGTTTAATTTTAGTGCCAGGGTAATAAAATGTACCTAGTTTGAATGATTGTTTAATGACGGGTCCGTCGCTGACGAAAAATTGGGAGAGGGTATTGAATTTCAGAGTTAATAATTATGCCTTTACGGCAGATATAAGTAAAGCCTCCTGAGAGTGGGTTTGCAAGAAACGGATCGGGATTACACGATTCCTGTGGCCAGAGAATCCTAGCAATCCACTTAGTCCGCTGAAAACCTTCTGATTCAGAAGTGTCTTATTTGGCGCTACTTCCAGTTCGTTCCTACTTCAAGCGACGATAAATGCACATCTTAAACGTACAGGACCCCAATGGAAATAAGTCACTCTGTCTGACTTTTTTGGGTTATCCTAGGTTCTCTACACATATGCTGCTATGTATGATAATCTATGTAAATGTATTTGTGTATACCTGAATAAACTTACTTACTTACTTACAGGTGATCCACTGAGTGAAACAATGGGTAAACAATTTTATGTGGACAATTTCCTGGGTGTGACGTCAACCGAAGAGGAACTAATGAGGATATATGAAGGGGCTAATGGCATAATGCAAGGTGCAAATATGCCTCTCAGGGAGTGGAACAGTAATTCGTCCAGGTTAAAGGACCGAATAAATAAAGACAATCTCGGAGATGGAGTCTCGGGGTGTAGCAATGTATTGGGACTGATTTGGGATACTGAGAGGGACTTGTTATTGTTAAAGCCTAATAATTATAGTATGCCCAATAAATTAACTGAGAGAGTCCTACTTGCTGAAGTTTCAAAATGTTTCGATCCACTAGGGAAATTATTGATACAAGAGGCATGGAAGCAGAAGTGTGCTTGGGATGAAACCCTACCTGAGGAATTCGTTAACAGGTGGGAAAAATTAATTGGTGATTACGAGAAAATTCCAATGTTGGAGTTCCCGCGCTGTGTAGCAGGTCAAGAAGAGAAGAATATACTCCACATTTTTTGCGATGCTTCTAAATTGGCGTATGGAGCAGTCGCTTATTTTCAATGTGATAAAGATATTTTTCTTGTCATGTCTAAAGCTAAAGTGGCTCCAATTAAATTGCGTACCTTACCTCAGTTGGAATTAACAGCCATTTATGTGGGTGTCAAATTAGCTGATTACATCTGGAGTAAATTGCTGGAGATAAATATTAGTGACACCATAATTTGGTCTGATAATGAGGTATCCTTGCAGTGGATTCGTAACGAAAACAGCAATATTGTGTATGTGCAAAATAGAGTCGTGGAAATTAACCAGATGCAAGAGAAATATCATAGTCTGGGCCAGCATAAGTTGACTTTTAATCACATACTGGGAGAGGAGAATCCAGCTGACTTCTTGTGTCGAGGGTTGACTTATGCGAAATTTGTGAAGACTTTATCGTGGTTTAAAGGACCCAGTTGGCTGGTGGATAAAGTTAATTGGCCTGTTCAAAAGGCGCATATTGCTCCGGTGGAAATTACTGTGAACACGGCTCCAGTCATTGGCCCCTCCTTAGCCATTGATATAAATAGATATTCATCTTTCCCAAAACTGATTAATGTCACGAAGTTTTTGTTTAACTTTATAAACAAGATGAATATCTCGTATGATTTCCCACATCCCCTGAAATATTGGGTACAGAGGGTACAAGGAGAAATCTATGGAGGGGAGATTAAATTGATAAGGGATGGGAAAATTTGAAAGGTTCAATAATCGAGAAATTAGGGCTGTACTTGGAGGATGATGTAATCAGGTGCAGAGGTAGGTTACAAAATGCTGAATTGGGTGAATATGCTAAACACCCTATCCTGCTGCCCAAGACTCATCATCTGACAACTTTAATTGTATTAAATGCCCATAAAAATGTGATGCATGGTGGAGTACAAGATACCTTAAATTGCATTAGGGAAACTTTCTGGATTCCTCAAGGACGACGGAGTGTGAAGAGGGTCATCAAGACATGTGTAGTGTGTCGTCAGGTGGATGCCAGAACCTATATGTATCCAGGACCTTCACCATTGCCCAAGGAACGAGTGCAATTGGTAAAGCCAGTTGATGTAACAGGTGTGGATTATAGTGGTCCAATCATTTTAACGGGTACTGCAGATGGTGTTCCTTTGAAAGTGTATGTATGTTTATTTACTTGTACTGCTACAAGGGCAGTGCATTTAGAAGTGGCGCAGGATTTGTCTGCAGAACAGTTCATACAGCTATTTCGTAAATTTGCAGCTAGATCCTGTCCGAGACTAATGATTTCGGATAATGTCACTAACTTTGTAGTGGGGGCGCAACATTTGAAGGAATTAAATGAGAGTAATGATGTACAGTCTCTGCTAAATCAGCGAGGGTGTGGCTGGAAGTTTATAGCTCCCAGGACCCCTTGGCAAGAGGGATTGTACGAAAGATTGATAGGTACAGTGAAGAGGTGTCTGCGTAAAGTACTACACCGAAACAAATTAACTTGGAGGAATTCCGGCAGTATTGGTGGAGGCAGAGAATCGGATAAATAATCGTCCACTCTCGTACATAATTGATACTCCCGACGCAGACATACTGACTCCTTCTCACTTAATATGTGGGCGGAAACTGGAGGCTGCACCTATCTATAGAGATAATTCTGAAGAAATTGTTGAAGATTATAATAATTACTTTATTTAACATCTTAAATTTATCACTTAACACTATTAAGTGATAAATTTAAGAGTTAAATAAAGAATTAATCACTGGTCTAATGTGTGGCACAAAGAATATCTTTTTACACTACGTGAACACTTTTATGGTGTGTCAGAAGCGGCGAATCGACAGAATATTCAACCGGGTTACATTGTGTTAATGATATTGAACAACCTAGAACGTTGTGGCCTCTGGGCAAGGTAGTAAGTAACATTGTACCCAGACGCTCAGGGTGTTATCAGGAATGTCAAAGTTTTGTGTCGCGGTCAAGAGAGTTTACACACCATTAATAAGTTAATACCCTTTGAATTAAAGGGAGTTCTATCAACTGTGAACGAAAACCTAAGGGAGAGTGACGCGAGTGATATTGAAGACGACACTGACCAGGGGATACCAGAGGAAGAAAGTGTGATCCGGCTTACCAGGAGAACAGCTGTTCAGTCCAGGGCAGGCTGGAAGTTCCACTTGCAAGATGATGCAATTTGAATCGTCTAACAACGAACTCTGCCCGGCCGCAGTGTGGAAAATATTGGGTATTTTCCCAAAAGGTTATACTTGATAACCTTTCCAATGTGAATATTCTTAATGTGTGACTGTTGCTCACATAATACGTAGGAATGAAGAGAGAACCAGATGACCATCTCGGTGGTCAGTGGCGTGGGTACGCTGAGCTGGGTCAAGTTGGGTCGTCTCGTGTGGATATCATAGGCTCCGGAGGTCGTGAGTGAAATGGAGTCCGGGAATAGTGGTTCCGGCAACCAAATCACAGTTAATGGTCTCACTTCACAATAGAGAGTGTTGTGAATGTTTGTCATAAATAATGTGGACATTAAGTCCAAGAAACTGCAATAATAGAGATAATATGTTAAATAATGACCAACGCCGCTATTATGGTTTTTCGATGGAGGAAATGTGCATCTGTTTGATCAGTGTTCATCGTACACAATTATTAATGGATTAACTTCTAAAGAGGGTAAATTGTGGGACGTTAAGTTCAGTGAATCAGAGGTATAAATCATTGGAAGGGAAAGAGGTGGATCGGGTGTCATCAAGTGAAGAGACGCCATCTGGGACCGCCATGTCGGGGAGGGAGGAGATGATCCTTTCCATCTCTACTCATCGACTCTGAATTTTGGAATAGAGACAATGAAAGTGTATAAATTAGTGGGACATTAAACCATAGTGTGTATAGTGGTTAAAGTTATGTGAATAAACTGTAAGAAAGAGAAATAGTGAGAGGATACAAATCGCTACTCCCTGATCAACCACATGGTAATTTAACAGTCCGGTCTCGAGGACTGTAGAGAGCTCAAGGGAATCAACTTTCTCTTGACTCATCGGGACGACCACCACAACATCATCGTCTTGCCGGGAAACAATTTCTACTGGGCAGGACCTAATGAGATCGACGCGAGGGGAACACCAACAGAGGAAGCGACTCCCTCACCCACAGCTAAGTATTAGTAAAGTAAAGTAAAGTAAAGTAAATTTTATTTTATTGCAGATTGCAGATTACATAGGTATTGGTAGTTACAATGTAAATTGAGTGCAAGGAGAGCCACTGACATGCCATGGCATTAGGGGCAGCTTAATCTAATAACTTAAAGACTATGTACTTAATATTAGAGAAATTTATTGAGTTTATTCTAGTTAAAAATTGTTTTAAAAATTACAATATGATGAAATTTTACTGTTTAAATTATTATATGATGATATTAGATTGTTACAGGTGTTTAGATTCTCGAATGGTAATATGGAATTGAGATTATCTTAAGGAAAATAACATTGAGCATTTTTGACATTAACTTATAATATGAGTATTTAGTTTTGATTGAGTAGGGGGTAACATAATAGTAACATATTATTAAAAATTGAGATTATCGTATAGAAAATTAATAATGAGCATTTTTCAAAGTAGTTTATAGTATGATCATTTAGTTTTGGGTGAGTAGGTGGTTTTTGAGTTGAGTCTTAAATTGATTTTCAGACAAGATTATCTTAATATTTACTGGTAATGAATTCAAGATTCTGGGGCCCTTTATGTGCATAGAATTTTTACATAGGTTGATATGAACACGGGGTATATCAAAAGGTGATCTGTGTCTTGTGTTAAAGTTGGTGAGGAGAGTTTTGAGCGGAGGGTTTATATTAGAGTGTAAAGTTTTATATATGTAGTAGGCACAAGAGTAAGTATGAATGTTCTTTACGGTGAGTAGTTTGAGACTTTTGAATATTGGTGGAGTATGCTGTCTAGAGTGGGAATTTGTTATCATTCTGACTGCGGCCTTTTGTTGTGTTATGAGTGGTCTAAGGTGATTTAATGTTGTTGATCCCCATGCACAGATTCCATAGGTGAGATACGGGTAGATAAGTGAATGATATAGTGCAAGGAGAGCTGATTGTGGTACATAATAGCGTATCTTTGATAATATGCCTACTGTCTTCGAAATTTTCTTGGAAATTTGTTGTATGTGTGTTTGGAATTTAAGGCTACTGTCAAGGTGGATTCCTAGGAATTTTCCCTCTGTGAGTCTTGTGATGGGTGTACCATTGAGCGTTATGTTAAGTGGAACATTTGTGGCTTTGCTTCCAAACTGTATGAAGTAGGTCTTGTCAGTATTGAGAGTAAGCTTGTTAGTCGTCATCCATGTTGATATTTTCTGTAATTCGGCATTAACAGTGTTGGCCAGTATAACTGGATTTGGGTGAGAAAAGACATATGTTGTGTCATCTGCAAATAAAATGGGTTTGAGTAGTTGTGATGCATTCGGTAGGTCATTTATGTAAATGAGGAATAGGAGTGGCCCCAGGACACTTCCTTGAGGGACTCCGACTGTAATTTGTTGTGTGGAAGAGTTCGCTCCATTTGTGTACACGTTGTAAGGGGTTGGGAGCAGTAGGAGGATTGAATACTGTTTGTTTGGTTCAGTCATTTATAATTGTTTTGTTATTGTTGTTGTTGTTATGGAGCGGCCCTGGAGAGTACATTGTTATTGTTACTCTGGGTTTTATTAACCTACAACCACTACAGTGGCGACGAGGATGGGATCATCAGAGCCAAGGATAGTGGGCCACTGTGGCCTGAAGTAGTGGGGATATTGCCAGCCGAGGACATTGCAGCAGAACGGTGATACAGCAGCAACAAGTGGCAGCATGGCAGCATCACAAGGAAGGTTGGAACCTTTCGACCCACGTAAGATTTCTTTGGAGCTTTGGCTAAGCTTGTTGGAAGCCAATTTCGCTCACTTAGGAATTAAAGAGCAAGATAACAAGAGGAATTTCTTGCTAGTGTCCCTGGGATCAGAAACTTACAGTGTTTTAGGTAATGTATGTGCACCAGATTTACCACACACGAAGCGTTACGACGACTTAGTCGTGGCACTGAAAAGTTATTATGCAGTGAAACCAGCCTACCACCGCAGTTTGTTGGCTTTTCAGCAGAGGAAGAAACGACAGGGTGAGTCCTTGCATGAATTATATACAGATTTAAAAGCGTTGGCTGTGAACTGTACCTTTGGGGGACAATTTGACCCCAGAGTGAGGGACCAGTTGTTTATGGCGGTGGTGAATGAAGTGTATTTTCCTCACCTAGTTGCAGAAAATTTGGATTTGCAAAGTGTGCAGTCTGCAAAACTATTTGACAAACTTTTGAACTTGGAACAGGCATTTGTTACAGATCAGAACTCTGCTCCTGCAGTACAAGTGATTAATGCTGTGAAATGTAAACATTGTGGGTTCCAGCACAGTAGTAGTACTTGTAGGTTTAAAGACTTTTTCTGTAATAAGTGTCATAAGAAAGGCCACTTGAGAAGAGTGTGTAGTGAGAAATTTTCAAAAGTGTCTCCTAAGGCTGTATCAAAATCGAGTATTGAAAAAAAACAGGACAGCAAGGACACAGCAGTCACCGAGATATCCTAGAACAAAGTCAATTAAGGTGCTGGATGGCGGTGATAGTTCGGCAGATGAGGAAGTGATGAGCTTATATGCCTTAGAGGATAGTGTGTTTTCCATGAAGGCAGAGAAATATGGGTTTATCATTAACAATAAACAGGTACCCTTTGAGATTGACAGTGGGGCGTCCATCTCGACTTTATCCAAAGACTGGGTAGAGGCAGTAAGGGGCACATTGAACCATGTTCTAGGAGGGTAACTGCATATGATAATGGGAAAATAAACCTTCTGGGACAGGTGGTTTTGCCGGTAAGATATAATAAATTAGAGGTGTCACAAGTGTTTTATGTAGTGAAATCCAATAATAGTAACTTGTGTGGGAAAGACCTCATGAAAAAGGTAGGGATTTACCTTGCTGGATTGGATGAATCTACCAAAATTAACAAACTAGACAGTGCTGAAGAAATGTTAGATAATTTTAGGGTAGATTCTAGTAAAGCTATCTCCAGCATCGTGGCACAAATTCATGTGAAAAGTGATGCTGTCCCTAAGTTTGTGAAAGCAAGGCCAGTACCATTTTTTCACAAAGAGATGATTGAGGAAGAATTAGAAAAACTAGTGCAGAAAGGCATTATTGAGCCTATATCGCATAGTGAATGGTCTTTACCTATTGTGCCAGTACTGAAGGCTGACTGTAAGTCTATGAGAATTTGTGGGGATTTTAAATATGTAAATGAGCAAATTCATTGTGAAAGATATCCTTTACCCAGGATTGAGGAAATATTGTCTGTAGTAGGTAAAGGTAAAATATTTACAAAATTAGATTTAAAGGATGCTTATTTACAGATACCTGTAGATGAGAGGAGCCAACAACTGTTAGTAATTAATACCCACAGGGGCCTTTTTAAATATAAGAGATTACCCTTTGGAATTTCCTCATCTCCTGGTATTTTCCAGAAATTTATTTCCCAATTGTTTGTTAAACTGGATGGGGTAGCATCCTATTTAGATGATATCATAATATGTGGTGCCACAGAAGCTGAGCATGATGTTAGACTCCGGCAGGTGTTGAATATTTTACAGAAGCATAATGTAGTACTAAATAAGAATAAGTCAGTGTTGAAAACCAGATCTATTGAATATCTGGGGTATGAAATTTCAGGGGAAGGTATTAAACCTTCTTCTCAGAAGGTGGAGGCTCTTGTGAATTTACCTTCACCTACGTCTGTAGGGAAAGTTCAGTCCTTTGTGGGGATGGTGACATATTATTGTAAGTTTATTAAGAACTTTTCTTTAATTTTGGCACCACTGTATGATTTGTTAAAAAGGGGCTACATTTGAGTGGTCTACAGTGGAAGAGGAAGCTGTTCAAAGGATTAAAAAACAATTAGTGTGTTCAGCTTTGTTGACTAATTTTACGGGAGAACATCCATTAATAATTGAGGTTGATGCTTCTTCTGTGGGTGTTGGATGTGTGTTAATCCAGGTAGTAAATGGCCAGTAAAAACCTGTGTATTTTGCTAGTAAGAAACTTTCTCCAGCAGAACAGAATTATTCTCAACTTGATAAAGAAGGTCTAGCTTTGGTGTATGCTGTTAAGAAATTCAGATATTTTTGCTAGGGGGAAAGTTTGTTGCTCGCACAGATCATAAACCATTGCTAGGGTTGTTTGGAAAAGGAAAACATATTCCAGTAAATGCAAATGCCAGAATTCAGCGTTGGGCTCTGTTATTAGCTCAGTATGATTATGAGTTGTCATTCAAGGCTGGCAAGGAAAATGTTATTGCAGATGCATTTAGTAGATTACCTATTGAAGATAACAGCTTAGAGTCAGGTACACCTTCAGAATATATAAGATTAGTCGAGTCCATCGATTTCCAACATTTATCATTTGACAAAATCAAAGAGGAAACTGGGATAGATGCTGTATTATCCCAAGTAGTAAATAATGTTAAATATGGTTGGGGTAAAAATAATGTATTTTTATCTGACTATAATTCAGTCAAATCAGATCTGACTGTTCATGATGATGTATTATTGTATAGGAACAGAGTGGTAGTGCCAGTAAAGTTGAGATGTAAGGTATTGGAGCATCTGCATATAGGTCATAATGGTATCAATGCTATGAAAGCAGAAGCTAGGCAGTGGGTCTGGTGGCCAAAGATGGACCAAGATATTGCAGAAGTGACAAAGAGTTGTCCCATTTGTTTTCAGAATTTTAAGCCAATTTCATCTCCTGTCCTATCTTGGCCCAGCACTGGGAAACCATGCAGGTCCAGTTGAGGGCAAATATTTTTTGGTAATTGTGGATTCTTTTTCAAAATTCTTAGATGTGCAAGTCACTAGTTCTATGACATCCACAGTGACTACTGAGTTACTGAGGAAATCCTTTTGTAATTTTGGGTTACTTGCTCCCATCCTATTCCTCATTGACAGGGATATAAGCCACAGTGCTGTGTCTTCCTTTGCAGATGACACCCGAATCTGTATGACAGTGTCCACCGTTGAAGACACTGCAAGACTCCAAGCAGACATAAACCAAATCTTTAAATGGGCTGCAGAAAACAATATGAAGTTCAATGATGAGAAATTTCAATTACTCAGATACGGAAAACGTGAAGAAATTAAAATCTCATTGGAGTACAAAACTAATTCCAACCACACAATAGAGCGAAAAACTAATGTCAAAGACCTGGGAGTGATCATGTCAGAGGATCTCACCTTCAAGGACCATAACAATGTAGCAATTGCATCTGCTCGAAAAATGACAGGATGGATAATGAGAACCTTCAAAACCAGGGATGCCAAGCCCATGTTGACACTTTACAGATCGCTTGTTCTATCTAGGCTGGAATATTGCTGCACACTAACTGCACCTTTCAAGGCGGGGAAAATTGCTGACCTTGAAAATGTGCAGAGAACCTTCACCGCACGCATAAGTGCGATAAACCACCTCAACAACTGGGAACGCTTGAAGTTCCTAAACCTGTACTCTCTAGAACGCAGGTGGGAGAGATACATTTTTATATACACATGGAAAATTCTCGAGGGCTTAGTACCAAACTTGCACACAAAAATCACTCCGTACGAAAGCAAAAGACTCGGCAGGCGATGTAACATCCCCCCAATGAAGAGCAGGGGTGCCACTAGCACGTTGAGGGACAACACAATAAGTGTGAGGGGCCCAAGATTGTTCAACTGCCTTCCAGCATACATCAGGGGGATAACCAACAAGCCCCTGGCTGTCTTCAAGCAGGCACTGGACAGACACCTCAAGTCAGTACCTGATCAGCCGGGCTGTGGTTCGTACGTTGGACTGCGTGCGGCCAGCAGTAACAGCCTGGTTGATCAGGCTCTGGTCCAACAGGAAGCATGGTCACAGACCGGGCCGCGGGGGCGTTGACCCCTGGAATTCTCTCCAGGTAGACTCCAGGTACCAGACATAGTTATGTCAGATAATGCTGCTTACTTTGTATCCCAAGAACTGGAAGCTTTTTTTAGTAAGAATAGTATTGAACATATTACTCCAGCCCCATACCATCCATCATCAAATGGTCTGGCAGAGAGAGCAGTACGGACATTGAAGGAAGGGTTACACAAGTTTACAAAAGGATCTCTCAATACCAGATTATGTAGGTTCTTATATAACCATAGGAAAACTGTTCATTCCTCCACTAATAAGACACCAGCAGAAATGATGTTTCATAGGACTTTCAAAGTCCCTATATCGGCTGTCAAATGTCATGTTAAAGAGGACAATTCATTGTCTAACATGCCTGCTGGTGACTTTCAAGGAGTGGTGAAGCATTTTAAGGTTGATGATGCTGTGTATGCAAGGAATTTTGGGAAAGGTGACCCTTGGGTAGAAGGAAAATTGTGGAGGTATTAGGGTTAGGAATTACAAAGTGTTAATTAGAGGGTTTGGTAACATGATATGGAAAAGGCATATAGATCAGCTCATGCCAAGGTTTAGGAGTGGAGAGCAACCACTGATTCCAACAGTACCAGAAGCAGTAAGTAGTGGTTTAGAGGAACTGGCCACAACAGATAATGGTAATAAACTTAAAGAGCAGGTTAGCATACAGGAAGAACCTCCTGGGAGGTTTGCTAAGGGAACCAGCCGGGTGAGAGAAGAGGAGGCACCTCAGGACAGCGCAAACCCTCCAATTCTCCGGCGTTCCAGCAGAGTTGTCAAACCTCCAGATAGGTTGGATTTATAAGTTGGATGATATAATGTAATTTAGGAAAGGAGGAATGTAAGGGGTTGGGAGCAGTAGGAGGATTGAATACTGTTTGTTTGGTTCAGTCATTTATAATTGTTTTGTTATTGTTGTTGTTGTTATGGAGCGCCCCTGGAGAGTACATTGTTATTGTTACTCTGGGTTTTATTAACCTACAACCACTACACACGTATTGGCTTCTGTTGGTGAGGTATGACTTTAGGTAGTTGAGTGAGTGCCCCCTTATACCATAATGTGCTAATTTTGTGAGCAGTAAATCATGGTCGACTGTATCAAAAGCTTTGCGTAGATCAATGAAGATTCCCAGTGGGACTTCTTTCTTCTCAAGTGCGGTATATATTAACTCCAACATGTGCATAATAGCATCGTTTGTGCTCTTGTTTGTCCTGAATCCAAATTGACAGGGGTTGAGTACATTGTGTGAGACGAGGTAGGAATAGATTTGTCTATGAATTAATTTTTCGAAGATTTTAGAAAGCAATGGTAAATTAGAAATTGGTCTATAATTATTCAAGTCTGTTTGATCACCTCCTTTGTGGATCGGGGTGACCCTAGCTATTTTGAGAATTGATGGAAAGGTAGAGGCTTCAATGGATTTATTAAATAGTGTTGCTATAATTGGTGACAGTACCTGTGAAGCTTTTTTTGTACATAAAAGTTGGTAAGCTGTTTATGTCTCCTGCCTTGTTTTTAAGGGTGTTGATTATGAGCGAGACTTCATTTGGGTTGGTAGGAGCTAGGAATAGCGTATTAGGGTAGGTGTTTGTGAGGTAGTCTAATGGACGGGTGTTTGAGCTTGGGATTTTACTCGCTAGATTCTTTTCTATGGTGGAGAAGAAAACATTAAGTCTGTTTGCTGTCTCAGTAGGTGAGAGTAGGGGTTCATCTGCTTTTGTTTTTCGCTATCTTATTATTTCCTAGAATTGCAGATAGGGTCTTCCAGGTCTTTTTCATATCACCTTTTATGTTCTGGAGTCTGTTCTCATAATACAATATGTTCAGAACTACTAAATGCCTCAAATGATGTAGTTGAAGTATTAGCAATAAAGGTCGAGAATCAAAACCTGGTCATCGTGATTGTCTACAAGCCCCCGGATGCAACGTCCCAACAATTCCAGGAACAGCTTCTGAAAATTGACCACTGGCTGGAAAATCTTCCAGCTCCTGCCCCCAACATCTTGCTACTGGGGGATTTCAACCTCAGGCACCTAAAATGGAGGAACATTGCAAACAATGTGGTAGCAGATTAGAGAATACGCTGGACCTCATCTTCACCAACAATGATGATCTGATACGAAATCTCATCATATCAAAAACAATATACTCAGATCACAACATAATAGAGGTCCAAACATGCATGCGGGGAGCCCCAGATCAACAAAATGTGATCAGCCGTGAGGGAGCTTTCTCCAAATTCAACTTCAATAACAAAAACATAAGGTGGGACCAAGTAAACCAAGTCCTAAATGATATAAACTGGGAAGATTGCCTAAGCATCACGGATCCCAACCTATGTCTAGAACAAATTAACTCTGTGGTACTTGAGGTTTGCTCAAGGCAAATTCCCTTAAGGAAAAGGAGGAGAAGATGCAAACTAGAAAGAGAGAGGCACTCCCTATACAGGCGAAGGCACAGAATAACGGAGCGGCTACAGGAGGCCAATATCTCTGAAATACGTAGGGAGACACTAGTCAGAGAAATAGCAAACATCGAATTAAAACTAAAGGAATCTTATAGGAATCAAGAGACACGGGAAGAACTAAGAGCCATAAATGAAATTGAAAGAAATCCTAAGTATTTCTTTTCCTATGCAAAATCAAAGTCGAGAACAACAACCAGTATTGGGCCCCTACTTAAACCGGATGGGTCCTACACAGATGACAGCAAGGAAATGAGTGAGTTACTTAAATCCCAGTATGACTCAGTCTTTAGCGAGCCACTAACCAGACTGAAAATCGAAAACCTAAATGATTTTTTTATGAGAGTGCCACAGAACTTGACAGATGCATGCCTTTCTGACATCATCACGACGCAATAAATGACATGCCCATGCACTCCGCTCCAGGCCCAGACTCATGGAACTCCGTGTTCATCAAGAACTGCAAGAAGCCCCTATCACATGCTTTTAACATCCTATGGAGAGGGAGCATGGACACTGGGATCGTCCCGCAGCTACTAAAAACAACAGACATAGCCCTGCTCCACAAAGGGGGCAGTAAAGCAATAGCAAAGAACTACAGACCAATTGCGCTAACGTCCCATATCATAAAAATCTTTGAAAGGGTTCTAAGAAGCAAGATCGCCACCCATCTTGATACCCATCAATTGCACAACCCAGGACAGCATGGGTTTAGAGCAGGCCGCTCCTGTCTGTCCCAACTACTGGACCACTACGACAAGGTCCTGGATACTCTAGAAGATAAATAGAATGCAGATGTTATATACACAGATTTTGCAAAAGCCTTTGACAAGTGTGACCATGGTGTAATAGCACACAAAATGCGTGATAAAGGAATAACAGGAAAAGTTGGTAGATGGATCTATAATTTCCTAACACGTAGAACACAAAGAGCAGTAGTCAACAGAGTAAAGTCTGAGGCAGCTACTGTGAAAAGCTCTGTTCCACAAGGCACAGTACTTGCTCCCATCCTATTCCTCATCCTCATATCAGACATTGACAGGGATATAAGCCACAGTGCTGTCTTCCTTTGCAGATGACACCCGAATCTGTATGACAGTGTCCACCGTTGAAGACACTGCAAGACTCCAAGCAGACATAAACCAAATCTTTAAATGGGCTGCAGAAAACAATATGAAGTTCAATGATGAGAAATTTCAATTACTCAGATACGGAAAACGTGAAGAAATTAAAATCTCATCGGAGTACAAAACTAATTCCAACCACACAATAGAGCGAAAAACTAATGTCAAAGACCTGGGAGTGATCATGTCAGAGGATCTCACCTTCAAGGACCATAACAATGTAGCAATTGCATCTGCTCGAAAAATGACAGGATGGATAATGAGAACCTTCAAAACCAGGGATGCCAAGCCCATGTTGACACTTACAGATCGCTTGTTCTATCTAGGCTGGAATATTGCTGCACACTAACTGCACCTTTCAAGGCGGGTGAAATTGCTGACCTTGAAAATGTGCAGAGAACCTTCACCGCACGCATAAGTGCGATAAACCACCTCAACTACTGGGAATGCTTGAAGTTCCTAAACCTTTACTCTCTAGAACGCAGGCGGGAGAGATACATTATTATATACACATGGAAAATTCTCGAGGGCTTAGTACCAAACTTGCACACAAAAATCACTCTGTACGAAAGCAAAAGACTCGGCAGGCGATGTAACATCCTCCCAATGAAGAGCAGGGTGCCACTAGCACGTTGAGGGACAACACAATAAGTGTGAGGGGCCCAAGATTGTTCAACTGCCTCCCAGCATACATCAGGGGATTACCAACAAGCCCCTGGCTGTCTTCAAGCAGGCACTGGACAGGCACCTCAAGTCGATACCTGATCAGCCGGGCTGTGGTTACGTCGTTGGACTGCGTGCGGCCAAGTAACAGCCTGGTTGATCAGGCTCTGGTCGACAGGAGGCCTGGTCGCGGACCGGGCCGCGGGGCGTTGACCCCTGGAATTCTCTCCATGTATAGATATAGTTTTTGGGCCCCTACCTATTTCTAATTTGCAATTAAAAAAAGTATTTTTTCCCAGTCCTTCTATCCAAGTTTTTTTATACAAACCCCAAACCCTTAGAAACAACTGATACTCTAATACTGATTAAAAAAAGCCCCCCTGAGAATAATAAAAATTTAAAGTTGAACTAATATCAAATTATTTCCACAGCACCCTCCACCTTTTACCCTCCACTGGAAGTGGGGGGAAAAACTTGATCCGGGGGAGCACCCTGATTGGAAAAACTGTTGGCATTCACCTGTGGAACAAATTTAGCAAAGGGGGCCCCTTGCACCCCGGGGATGGCCAATCTTGGCAACCTCCCCCGTTTTCCCCAAAATATACCGGTCGGGGTCAAAACCCGTGACCACTTGCAGGACGGGAAAATGCGCAGTTGCACAGCCAGGAAGCATGAAATGTCAATTGTGTGACGAGTTATAATCTATAACTAGATCTATAATTACATGTTAGTTAAGGTAGATTATGTGCAGAATGTTGGATTCTTACACATTACCTCAAGACTCCTAGAGCTGAGTATTATTGCTGTCAACCCCAGAGCTGAGTACTATTCCAGTTTCCTGGGGATCCCCAGAACTGAACACTTGTTGTCTTCCTGGGGACCCCAGACTTGAACAAATGTTGTCTTCCTGGGGACCCCAGACTGAACAAATGTTGTCTTCCTGGGGACCCCAGAGCTAAACAACTGTTGTCTTCCTGGGGACCCTCAACACCTGAGCATTATTGCATTTTTCGGTGGAAACTGAAAACCCGTTCATATTTCCGCTTCGCAGGTCCTCTTCACTGCTGAAGAGGACCTCAGAGATTGGAAAATGCAACCCTTTGTTTCACGTTTTTGCAGCACTGAGTGACCTTGTGGGTGTAGTTCTTAGTTTTGGTTATAATAATAATAATAGTTCATGTTTTCAAAGAGGGTTTCTCCAGTTCCACTCAGCATTAACCACAAATCTTTGGCATGGTCTTCTAACCCGATGCTCAGCGCTGCTCATGAGAGAAATCAGGTACTTGTTAAACACGATCAAGGTACTTGTTAAATATGATCAGAGTACTCTTGTTAAATATGATCAGAGTATCTTGTTAAATATGATCAGAGTATCTTGTTAAATATGATCAAAGTATTTTTAAGCCCACAAATAAAATGAATACAATAATTAACACTTAAAAAAATATTTTCAAAATACATTAATAATTTCAAAATTGGGATGAGCGTAGCAGATCTGATTTTTGCAACAACTATGATATATTACAGACAGCATTTAGACAAGATTAAAGTTGTAAATGTTAAGAATGAAGATTATATTCTTAGATCTGACTAAGTAATAAAATACTGTACTTAGAAAAGTAGCATAACTAGTTATGTACATATAAATGGTGTTTAAAACACAGTGGACCCCCCGGATTTCATCAATAATTCGTTCCAGAAGGCTGTTCAAGTGCCGTTACCGAACGAATTTGTTCCCATAAGGACGAATGTAAATTAGATTAGTCCATTTCAGACCCCAAAAAATACACTTACAAAAGCACTTACAAAAATACACTTACAAAAGCACTTATAAAAATACACTTACAAAAGCACTTACAAAAATCCAGGGTCCACTGTATACATACAATATATACAGTAGGGCTCCACTTATACGGCAGGTTAGGTTCCAGGCTACTGCTGGAAAGCAGAACACCATTTTTCCATTAACATATATTAAGCTAATAGTAGAACTAGGCATCAAAAACAAATGTAAATACATACACAGTACATTCATTACTTACCTTAAAATATTTGAAGTCTTAATGTAGGGTGAGAGGTGACTAGTATTTATTTGTAAGAAGTCAGGTGTTGGTAGCCTAGCAGGTGTAGCCACCTGGCACCAAACTTAAACGTAATATACGATATTTAAAGTGCCCAGAGCATATTATTACCATCGACATACCTTGTTCACTGAGTTTAATCACTTCTAACAACTACCCTTATATGCATCACAAATGACAAAGAAGTGATGAGAAATCATGCCGTTAATTTGTAAACAAATGCTGAATGTGTTAAATGCATTGATACACATTTTCTCTGGTGATGGACCAGAGAAAACAGAATTCTTTTCCTCCGCCCGGCTACCGTATCCTCATATTTATGTGAAATTTATTATACTTTCGGTGTATGTATCATCTTTATATGCTATGTAACGTGTTTCTTATATAATTTTGAAGAAAATGTCATAGATGAATTAATGAAAATGTTTATATTAATGTAAAATAAGGCATTTAATGTGCCCAAGTGTGATTATTATTATTACATATTAGTATTATTATTATTACTATGGCATCAAGACTAGAGGGACACTTAATAATTTTAATGTGTTCCTGCACGCCAGCACAGTGTAAGTTTATTTAGGTACGGGTACACATATATAATTATCAGAGTAGTAAAATAAACAATTACTTTAAAACTTGAAATTTTGGAAAGTTTCCAGACATAATGGAGAGACGTGGAGCTCAGGGATGTAAACACAGGAGGTGGTGCGCGTGACTGTATTAGAGTCAGGTGGGAGGAGCTGTATAGATAGTTTTGGTCATAATTTGAAATGTTCATATTAGCGAACTCTGTAAAGTGGGGCCATACTGTATACATACACATACATATCGGGGCCAGGAGCTGTGACTTGACTTGACCCCTGCAACCACAATTAGGTGAGTACATATATACATACACATACATGCAATAATTACAAACAAGCAATATGAGATGCAAAACAACTACAGGGGAAGTTGTATCATAGTCTTCAGGCCTTTTGTGTTTGCAACTCAAAAGGTCTGTCATTCAACTTCCCCTGTGGTTTTTACACACACACACACACAGTATAATTAAGTAGCAGCTAAGAATCAATATTGCTGACTAAGTTACATTGTGAAAGAAATGTCCGCTGGATAATAGTATAGTTAACAATACTAATATGGTTGGCATTGTTTTTGAGAATTACTGTTAAAATGTGTTTGTAAGATTAATCTTTAGCAAAGACATTTATACATTGGTTGTAACTTGTTATTGCAGAGTAATGTGTAAATTACTGTTGTGTTTCAGAGGTGTGTGTATAATTTTCATAATTGTGACTTGTATGCCTTATATTCACTAGCTGGCTAGTGAACATATAGTTCAGATCCAGGAAAACAGTCACAGGTAAAAAGTCACAACCCAACCTAACCTGTGGTATTTAAAATGTGAGTTTTTTCACAGCAAAAACTTTGACTTATTTTCTGTGACTTTTTTATTGTGACTTGTCCCGACACCATATTTTCTGATAGTGTTGACGAAGAGGGTTTTTTATGAGACTTGTTATACAGTGTATAAAATAATTTAAGTGTTGCTCACAAGACCCCTCGAGGTGTACCTGTATACCTGGGGTTTCAGGGTCAACACCCCGTGGTCCGGTCCGTATAAATCTTGATGAATGTGCGAGTCACGATTGGCAAAGCAGCATTTCTCGTGTGTAGTTCTTGCTGTGTGACTTTGTCATTGATGGTTGATGCAAGTATAATGGGATAAGTAAATCCTTGATTTAATGGAGTATTGAGGGTAGTGGATGGCTAATAATAGTCATGGGTAGAGGGAGATTGTTTTTGTGTGATTGTAACAATGAAGAATGGAAAAAAAGAAATGTGGTAGTACAGTGTCCTTTTTTTAAAAAACGCCAGAATGTGCCGGCCATTACCATCG